>JAOPHQ010005768.1:57500-86210 GCA_030340625.1 Merluccius polli | reverse complement strand
AAAATTCTCTAGTATTTGTGAGGAGTTTGTGTGTGTGTGTGAGTGAGAGTGTTTGTGTGTGTGTGTGTGGCGCTTTTGATGTGTGTGTGTGAGTGTTTGTATGTGTGTGTGTGTGTGTGTTGTGGTGGTGTGCGTGAGAGTGTGTGGGTGTGTGGTGGTGGTGGTGGGTGTGATGAAGGTGTGTATGTGTGTGTGTGTGTGTGTGTGTGTGTGTGCGTGAGGGTGTGTGAGTGTATGTGAATAAGAGTGACTAAAATATGGTATACCAAAGTGCGGGGCGTGGGAGACACAACGAGAAGAGATAAAAATAGAGCGGAGGACACAGAGAGAGAGAGCGAAAGAGAGGGAGAGAGAGAGAGAGAGAGAGAGAGAGAGAGAGAGAGATGCTGTTTAAATGGTTACCGCGACAACTGCCACCACTCGGGGTAAACCAACCCAATGCTGGGTATCTAAGTTTCCCTGTGAATGGCTTTGACACAAGGTTGCTATGAGTCTGTATGTTGTGGATATACAGTCGGTATATGGTGTATGTTGTTTACCATGTGATTTTATAGTAGACAATATATAAAATGTCATGTGCATATACACGTGAAAGTAAAAAAACACACACACACACACACACACACACACAGATAGATGTGAACAGATAGACAGATCGATTAAGTGTACTTTATAGTACATCAATTCTTTCAAACTTTCAGGTATTTTTGTCGGCGACGGTACAAAGGTTCAGAAAGTTTCCCCCACATTCCTGGTGACACAGTGGCTTTCTGCCACTTTTTTAGGGCAGTGCGTGATATTCACAAAAAGGTATAAATGTAGAGCAGAGCAACCAATTTCTCCCCTACAAGCGAAGTGACGACCCAATTTGGACCCCCCACTGAGTAACATGTGGGGCCCCTTAACCTGCTCACCCTAGTCATACGTCATTACCATATCCACACACACACACACACACAAATACACACACACACACCTACACACATACACAAACACACACACACACACACACACCTACACACACACACACAAACACACACGCACACACACACACACACACACACACACACACACACACACACACACACACATACACACACACACACACACACACACAAACACACACGCACACACACACACAAACACATATACCCACACACAAACACATACACACACACACACCCACACACACACACACACACGTGTAGCATACTCTGGTGGGGCACTCTCTTTGTTCCCTGTGTAGTTTTCCTTGTCTATAGAGCGGTGCTCAAACGGCTTGTTACTATGTGACATCCATTGACTCCCGGGCCCCCCGCTGGGCCCATCTCACTGTGGTTAAGGCTTCAGAGGAGGGACCCAGCCATCACTCTCAGAGGCCCCTGTGTAGACCACCGCGCAGGGCCAGAGACGAGCCATGCGGGCTGCTGCTGCAGGAGCGGCGCGCTTTGCTAGCAATTGCTCACAAAATGTCGTATGGACGTAAACGATGTGTGTGTGTGTGTGTGTGTGTGTGTGTGTGTGTGTGTGTGTGTGTGTGGTGCCGAGGGGCGCCGTGAACACAAAGAAATGGCTGGGAGACATGGGGGAGACTGGATGAAGGATGTAGAGATAGGATATGTGGACGGATGACAGAGGAGCACCAGACAGTGAACAGAGAAGAACAGAGCAGACCTCCATCTATGTGATTCATAGTTATTTGTAATAACCTGCAGGGACTACAGATGAAAATTAGACTATTAGTTAACTCTGGTACATTTACATTGATGTGGAAACTTGATTTATGTGCACTGTCCCAAACATAAATACATACATTTATATTGGAAAGCTACTGAATGTATTTATTTATGTGTATATTACATAGGTAAGAAGATGAATATATATATTTTTTATATATATATTTTTTTATATTAACCCTTTTATATATATTTTTATTTATGTTCACATCTTGTTCACTGTAAGTAGCTTGTTCATTTATAGATGACAAAATTACTTTTTTTGTTTTGTACCTTTTATTATTGATTATTATAAACCAATTATTGACTCATCTGAGACTCTTATTGGACAGCTCCCTGCTCCACGTGTTTCTACCAGACATGATGAGGTAGAAACACAAGGAAGCAGCTGCACAGATGTCCAATACCTCTGACTGGAATAACCATCAACCCCACAACAAAGTACTAAACAAGGAAAACACAACACAAAACCACCAGTCAAAATCCACAGGGTGGATTTATTCCTAAACTTTATTACAAAAACAGGCAAGGGTCCTAACCCATGTATTAGTCAGAAAGGCAAACTAGTCCTGCAGGGGAACAGGCAGAGCATCAACGACCAGGGAATCAGGTAGTCAGTGCATGGTGAGCTAAGCGTAATGCACAGAAAATCAGGCAGGGTGTTTGTTTGTGTGTGTATGTGTGTGTGTGTGTAACAGAGAGAGAGAGAGAGAGAGAGAGAGAGAGAGAGAGAGGACGAGTGCGGTGAGCAAGCAACAGGAGGACAGAGGGAGGTAAACTGGTATAATGAGGAACTAATGAGAGAATGAGCTGAAGGTGAGGAGATGGGTGAGGTAAAACTAGGTGATGGCATGGAAAGGGGGAATGGCAGGGTCAGAAATGACAAGAGGGTTAATGACTCGGCATGAGGAAAACTCAAAAAGATATTCTACTGGGGGATCAGGAGGGACTCCTGACAAACACGTCCAGTTTGCGCAGCAATATGACAGTTATGACCAATGTCAAAAGATTAGGACAATTGTTTTAATTGATAGATTTTTCAACTAATAACAGCTCAGTAAAAGAACCCTCTCATGAAAAATGGATGTAGAAATTAAATTACAATTTAATTAATTAATTCATCAACTCACCTGTAGGATTTAATGAGTGACTCTTTAACGGCATGTTAATTAAACCCAAGACGTAAATTAAGCATGTGTGTCTGTTTGTGTGTTTGTGTATGTGTGTCCGTGTGTGTGTGTGTGTGTGTGTGTGTGTGTGTGTGTGTGTGTGTGTGTGTGTGTGTGTGTGTGTGTGTGTGTGTGTGTGTGTGTGTGTGTGTGTGTGTGTGTGTGTGTGTGTGTGCGTGTGTGTGTGTGTGTGTGTGTGTGTGTCCGTGTATTTGTGGTACTATGTGTGCTTTTCCCAGCAGGGGGTCAGGACACTCTTGTGTTGACTGACTGTGAAGGATTATTATGGGATTACGGGTGTCTCGGTTACCACAGCGAGATGATAATCACAGGGGCTGTCCTCTGATCTCCACTGGGACAGGACTGTCAATCAACTCTCAGCGATGAGAGGGGACAGCAGTGTGGCTGTGTTTACGTATCGAACGTGTGTTTGTATGTGTGTGCGCATCTTTATTTGTGTGTGTGTGTGTGTGTGTGTGTAAGAGAGAGAGAAAAAGAGAGAGCAAGAGATAGAGAGAGAGGACGAGTGCGGTGAGCGAGCAACAGAGTGTGTCTTGGGTTGAACTTGAACGTGACATCGTTTACATACAAGATTGTTTAATGTGCGATTGCTTGCTAACCTGCCATCACATGGAAAAGGTGTGTGTGTGTGTGTGTGTGTGCTTGGTCGTGAGCATGTGTGTGTGTATGTGTTTTCCCACTTACCAGCGGATTAATACATTCATGGAAATAAAATACCTGCCCACCTAACCTGCTCGGCCCCACCACCTCCACCTCCTATACCACCTCCACCACCTCCTCCCTGCCTCCAGATGGTCCCTGAGCGAGGGGGGGAGAGGGTGATTATCGGGCCCATCTGAGCCAGGGGGAACCTGAGACTGTTGATGCCGGGGTGGGCAGTGTGGTGCCACGCCGAGCCTCCTGTCCCCAGGAGCCTGAATACGATCCCCCACTTACCTGCCCTCCGCCCCAACCCCCCCTACCCCTCCGTCTCTGACCCCTCCCCTCCACCCTCCACCCTCTAGCCTATCCCTCATCCCCACCCCAATCCCCCCGCCGCGGCCCCACCTCACACCCCCACCCAACACCCACCAGCTTCGCTTACTTAGACTTGCTTCACCTCTGCCTCTTCCCCCTGCCACCCCACCTTTCTCCCCCTCTGTCCCCCCCCCCCCCCCCCCACTTCTCCTGTCCCGCCCTAGGATAGACTTTCCTCCACCTGACAGAGTGTGGCCTGGATTACCAGCATACCTGGACAGGTGAGTCAACTGAGAAAGGTGTCATGTGCGCGTGTGTGTGTGTTTTTTGGGTGTATTTTATGGGTGTGTGTGTGTGTGTGTATGTGTGCGTGTGTGTGTGTGTGTGTGTGTGTGTGTGTGTTGTCTGCTTGTGTGCAAGCTTATGTGTATGTGAGTGTGTGTGTGTATGGTCCTGCACCACAAGGCCATAACAACAACAATATGTGTGTGTGTGTGTGTGTGTGTCCATTTCTTAGCAGCCTTTGTGGGACAAAGCATAGGAACTTGGCAGGTCATTGTGTTCCAAAGTCCTCTTTAGTAATATCATGAATAAATGAAGGTGGGTCAGCACGGCTAATAAAGCCTTCCTCGTTTTGATTTTCAATCTCCTTATCATCCTCTCCCTCTCTCTCTCCCTCTCTCTCTCTCTCTCTCTCTCTCTCTCTCTCTCTCCTCTCTCTCTCTCTCTCTCTCTCTCTCTCTCTCTCTCTCTCTCTCCATCTACCTCTCTCAATCACTCTCTACCTCTCTTTACCTCTTCTACCCCTACCTCTACCCCTCTGTCTCAACCTCTCTCTACCCCTCTCTCTACCTCTCGCTCCCCCTATCTCTACCTCTCTCTACCGCACTCTACCCCTCTCTCTACCTCCATATCTACCTCTCTCTACCTCTCTCTACCCGTCTCTCTACCTCTCTCTACCTATCTTTACCTCTCTCTACCTCTCTCTACCTCTCTCTTGCCACATGTGCTGCCAGCTAATTAAAGGGCTCCTACAGGGTTTCCTGCTGTCATGTGTGACATGAGTTAATCAGGGCCATCCACCCGGGCTGCAGGGGTCAGAGAGCGCTGTTGTAGTAACGGTCCTGCTCCAAACTCACTCACCTGTTTTACCCCTTTGTGTCGTTCGTGTAATGCCACATGTCCCCTGTGTTACTTGGCAATTTTGTTCGCCTGTGTTCAATGTACTTTAGTTCCTTAGTTCCTGCCCCAGTTCGTCGGTTCCTTGTTCGTGTTCAGTTTGTGTTTGTCTGCATGTTTTCATCAAGTAAAGCTTCCTTTCACACCTACCCTGCGTCTGATCTCTGCATTATGTGTGTGTGTGTGTGTGTGTGTGTGTGTGGGGGGGAGCCCTATCTCTGGAGCCCCGGAGCGGCAGCACACAGCAGAGAGAAGCAGAGCATCCCCTGGATGGCAGATCACACTCACACAGAATGAGAGACAACGTGTTGTGGGTTCCTTTGCTCTTTAAAGGCTTTCCGGTTGAAAAATAAAACAATCATCTTTTGAAATGTGTAGCTTTTTATTTTTCTCAATAAGATATCTGATTAATAATGTATCCAAGCTTTATGTATGTAGTTTACATGCAGTTTGTTTAAATGTGTTTTCTCTATATATATTTTTTTATTTGTAATTATTTGTCCAAATCTTTCCATTTCTGAAAAATAAATTAAAACCTCAGTATAATAGTATAATGCAATACTTAAGCTATTCTACCGAAGTTAAAACTTCAGACTCGGCTCATTAACGTCAGTCTTTGAGCATTGGTGGAATCCATATGAGAGAATGAGAATGCATTAACCGCAATGTGAAGTGAAAAAGTGACATTTTTAATATATCCTTTATGTTGTATAACTTACATATGGTTCCACGTGTCGACAACTGTATTAACAAATCAGCACTTTTTTTTTTAGAAATGCCCTTTTTTATTTCATTTTATTAAAATCCAAGGTGTGCAAGTCACCATCTCTATTCATGCCACGTCTCTCTTGAGAGCAGCAACTGGTGCCAGGGAGCCTGAGCGGTTATTGTCCCAAAGTACTGGTACTTCCTATTCAAAACCTACGATGTCAGTCCACGTATTTTACTGCCGCGGAAAAATAGCTGATTTTTCTAAGTTCGTTAGTGAAGTTTTCCCTTGAAATCGTCAACATGAATTCCAAAAATATTTTTGAAAACACAGCAATTGTTTCACCATATGATAACCATGACCCACATTCATAGTGACGTAGATCAATTAAATTTAGCCTGAACTATTTTCCATCAAATAAAAGCTAGAAATGAAGCAGGGCTCGGCAAAACCGAAATGAGAGAAGACAAGGAGAGCTGGCAGGTGTATCAAAAACAACAATGATCCGAAAAGCGAGGCCTCAACTTTCACACACACACACACACACACACACACACACACACACACACACACACACACACACACACACACACACACACACACACACACACACCTCTCTCCCTCTCTTTCTCTCTCTTACTTCTCCTCTGCCTTAACTCTGTGCTTCGCTTTGGGCCCTTTCTTCTCTCCTCCCTGCGGTTTTATATTTCTTCTCTATTTTCACTTTCACTGTGTTTCCAATACTAATATATATTTGTAATGTAATATTTTAAATCTATACTTCCACATGTATGAATGCTGTATGAATATGCGCCCAGCAGCAGTGTACCAGGGCAGGCATGCGATGCCTTCAAAAGAGGGCAGTGTAACCACACACGCAGGCGTTTGCATTTTTCAACCCCCATTACAGTCTTCCCTTCCCTTCACATGAATCCCTCCCAAGTCCCATCCCTGCCCTAGAATCCATTGTCCAAACTCTTTTGTTTTCCTGTCTTAATCTACCTGGAAACATCTATGTTTAGTTGAACCAATGATTCATGGTTAATTTCTGCCTTTTTTAGTAAACAGGGTGAGGAAAAACAGGAAATTATTGTGTGCATTATTATGTCAGCAAAGGAACAGCGCCTGATTGGTCTAGCCCTGGGTGGCATCATTAGCACAGTCTGGAGTAACATGACCAATCAAACGGTATTGTCACAGGTGTGCCGTTTCTTGCATGTGATTAATGTCTACTGCTACTTTTTTATGATTAATATGTTATATTGAGTTTGAGGCTCTTGCATCTATGATTAATGAAAATGTGTGTGTGTGTGTGTGTGTGTGCGTGTGTGCGTGTTTGTGTGTGGGTGGGTGGGTCTAAACCGTGTGTGCATGCTTCAATGTTGCTTAAAATGTGTTTTGGTGTCACAGAAATGTTCACAGTTCACTTTCACTTCTCTCTCTCTCTCTCTCTCTCTTAGTGACTGTATGTCACAGTATGCTGCATCCTTCAAATCATTCTCTCACTCAATATCCACAACTCAAAAGGTCAGTCTTGGGGGGAGGAATGAGAGAGAGAGAGAGAGAGAGAGAGAGAGAGAGAGAGAGAGAGAGAGAGAGAGAGAGAGAGAGAGAGAGAGAGAGAGAGAGAGAGCCACTGCTCAGTGGGCCTGGACCCTTGTCAGTCGTGGAGGGTCCAGGTCCACTCAGCAGTGGCTCTCTCTCGCTCTCCCTGGCAGAGGAACCATCCCCACCACCACCGTCACCACCACCATCACCACCATCATAAATCCACCGGGGGGACAAAGACACAGAGACACCGTCACGGATACGTTACGGACCGCCGGTGTTTCTGGGAGGAAGGACACATAAATCGTCCCCCCTCCAGGTGACAGACCTGTGGCTTCATACGTCTAGATTATATCCCCCTGCCTCGGGGCGCTCTGGGGTGTGACCAGGAGGCCAGACACCAGTCGTCCCCTCGTCTCCCTCCCTCCCTCCCCCCCCTCCTCCCCCCCCTCCCTCCCTCCCTGGCATGGCCTCCACTTCCTGCACCATTATACCCTCCCTGGCCAAACGACAGCGCCCACTAACCTTTTGATGTAAGTGTGGATATTTTCCTTTCTGTCTCTGGATCTTTTGTTGTGGGATTGAGACATGCTCCCTGCCCCTCCCAGCCATGGTGCTGACAGTACGAGGGTGGTGGTGATGGTGGGGTGGGGGGGCGTCTGTAATTAGGCCGGCTGACCCCTAGGGGGTTTGGGTTGTGTGACCCCGGCAGCAGTGAAGCGCAGATTCAGCCTGATCAGATGAGTAGTTGTGGGAAGGATCAGTGGTTGAAAGACAGCCGCTGCCACCACCACCACCACCACCACCACCGCCATCACAAACACCACCACCTCCTCCACTACCACCTCCACCTCCACCTCCACCACCACCACCTCCACCTCCACCACCTCCACCTCCACCACCACCACCTCCACCTCCACCTCCACCTCCACCACCACCACCTCCACCACCACCACAGCCACCACCACCACCACCTCCACCACCACCTCCACCACCACCTCCACCTCCACCACCACCACCACCACCACCACCTCCACCTCCACCTCCACCACCACCACCTCCACCACCACCTCCACCTCCACCACCACCACAACCACCACCACAGCCACCACCACCACCTCCACCTCCACCACCACCTTGTCCACCACCAGCACACCTCAGCCGGTCCCAGCTCAGCGCAACATCCAAGCTGACAGACGCGGTTACCTGAGCCCAGCTGCCGTGCCGTGCCGGGCCACGCCCGGCACTCACACACCTGTCTGTGTCGTGGAGCTTTTGATCCACACACTACAAATGTACACATACAGGCACATGCTTGCACAACGCAACACCATTCACTTACACGCACCAGACACACACACACACACACACACACACACAGACATGCATGAACGCACACACTGCCACACTACTCCCAAAGGAGCAGGGTGGTTGGGTCGGGGTGGGGTGGACTGAGAAGTAACTTGAGCCAGGTCAGGGGAAGAGAGAGCAAGGAGGAGATGGGAGGGGAGGGGAGGTGAGGGTAGGAGGAGACTGCCCTGGCCTTCAGTCAAGTGCCTTGCAGCCCACAAACCGGCCGCATCCAGTTACACCGTGCCTGAGACAGCCAGGCAGAGACGGCGCTTCAAAGAGAATCGAGCCATCGCAACCACCACCACCACCCCCCCTCCACCACCCCCCTTCAGCACTCTGCTACACCTACCTTGACTGGTTGAAAGAAGGGGGAGGAAAATAATATATTTAACCCTGATAATAAAGATGAATCCCTCGTCAGGCCACAAGACATCCGGGCAAGTCTCCCCAAACGACCCACGGGAAGAAAAGCGGAAAAAAAGGAAAAAAAAATCAAATGAAGATGTTCTCTGTGTATGAGAGTCACGCTGCGTGTAATTGCTTTTTAGCGACCCGAAAAGTATCAAAAGAGTGTTCATGTGTCCCTGAGCTGCCTCTAAACGGGTCGATAATTGGTAAACGTTGGCTCAGCTGTCTTTGGTTGCTTGGCGTGCGCTCACCGCCGCGGCAATTATAAAGAGCGGCGAGCTGGCAGACAGGAAGAGAGAGTGTCATGGCGGACACTCCGGGGGATCGAACACCTGAGATGGCAGAGTCATGGTCGCTCCGGGGCACGCCGGTGTGACCCGAACCGCCCGGCGTCGTTTGAAGTGGTGTCAGAAGGAGGAGGAGGAGGAGAGGGAGAGCATGAGAGAGACGGAGGGAGAGAGTAAAGAGAGGTAGGGAGAGAGAGAGAGAGAGAGAGAGAGAGAGAGAGAGAGAGACAGAGACAGAGAGACAGACAGAGAGACAGAGACAGAGTAAAGTGAGAGAGAGAGAGAGAGAGAGAGAGAGAGAGAGAGAGAGAGAGAGAGAGAGAGAGAGAGAAAGGCAGCCAAAGATAAAGACAAAACTGTAGGGATCTTAAACTGCCACCCTCGGGGAACATAATAGGAGAATAGGAGACACGATGAGAGAGAGAGAGCGAGAGAGAGAGAGACAGCGAGAGAGACAGAGAGAGAGAGAAAGTGAAAATAGAGAAGAAACATAAAACTGCAGGGAGGAGAGAAGAAAGGCAGTGGAGAAGTATGAGAGAGAGACAGAGTAAGAGAGAGAGAGAGAGAGAGAGAGAGACATACACACACTCACACACACACACACACACAGTGTGAAAGTTGAGGCCTCGCCTTTAGGATAATTTTTGCTTTCGCTACACCTGCCAGCTCCCCTTGTCCCCTCTCACGTTCCCGTTTTTGCCGAGCCCTGCTTCATCTCTACCTCTTCACCTCACTCCTAGTTGCCGTGTTTACACAAGCTGTTCCTGCCATTTCCCGTCGTGTAACCCTCGGCTCGTCTTATGCCTCCTCCTTTCCACTCCTTTTTCTTTGTCCCTTTTTTTTTTCTCCCTTCCTTCCGTTTGGAAAATCTGCATGGGTTGCTCATCGGCGCCAGCCTCCGTTAATCCCCTCCCAAAGCACCTTAGCAACGCTAGGAATTTAGAGATGCTATAAAAAAACACACACGACAACGACAACAACTGTTCTTAACACTGGGCTGGTGTTGGCAAGAATGGCCACGTCTTGAGATATGTGAGAAGTAGTTCAGAACAATCTGGAAGGGTGTGATAACCAGGGATCTCTCCGGAGTGTGTGTGTGTGTGTGTGCGCGCGCGCGCGCGTGTGTGTGTGTATGCACGCATCCTTCATCCTTGCATGTATTTGTGTGTGTGGGTGTGTGTGTGTGTGCGTGTGTATGCGCGCGCGTGTGTGCACCAGCAGTGTTTACATGTGTTTGTGTACCAACGACGTACACTCAGTGTAAGTGTGTGTGTTTACATGTTACAGTTTACCGTAGCACTCAACCAACCTGTAATCTGTGTGTGGAGACACCTGAGAGGTTCCTACATCTCCTTATCCCTTACAATAACATGTGTGTTAGACGCATCACACCAACCCAAGGACCGCATCTCTGTGCTGACTGGACCGCCTCTACACACGTAGCCCTTTTGTTTTCCGCTAGTACTGAACTCTGCCTGTTTGCCTGAGTGAGTGAGTGAGTGAGTGAGCGAAAGTAAGTGAATGAGTGGGTGAGCCAGTGAGTCAATGAGCAGGGGAACGAGCGAATGAGCGAGTGGGCGGGTGAATGGGTTAGTGTGTGAGCGAATGAACGAGTGAGTGGGTGATTAGCGAGTGAGTGAACGAGTGGGTGAGTAAGTGAACGAGCGAGCGGGTGAGTGAATGAGCGGGTGAATGGGTTAGCGTGTGAGTGAATGGGTGAGTAGCGAGTGAGTGAATGAGTGGGGGAGTGAGTGAATGGCTGGGGGAGTGAATGAGTGAGTGAATGACTGGGGGAGTGAATAAGTGAGAGAGTGAGTGGGTGAATTAGTTTGTGTGTCAGTCAGTCAGTCACGCAGTCAGTCAGTGACTGATTGAATGCCTTTATAGCAGGCAGAAAATGAGACATACCTTGTACAGCATCAATATGATAGACGAAGGCTACAGAACTGTGCCATTCATTTGGTGGCTCTGCTAATTCTATACTGCTGCACACCCTACAGCCTCCCCCTCTCTCTCTCTCTTATCCTCTCTCTCTCTCTCTCTCTCTCTCCTCTCTCTCTCTCTCTCCTCGCTCTGTCTCTGGCAAATTATTCACTTGGGGAGCAATATTCAAATTCAATCGAGGGAACGGCGTCCTTGAAATATATAAACAGTTTTTTAATGTGAACTTCTTCTAAACTTCTCACTATTGTACTTGTAAAGCGATCAGCTAAATTCGATTTGCGCAGCGGTCACAGAACTCTTTTCCTGAGGTATACAGAGTTAGTCAACACACCTCACCTTGACAGAGTTTATTTGTAGAGCATTCACTCCTTCTTGCATTTACACAGGGCATTAGAAACACAAACTGTATTATATGACTGCGTCCGGTGCACAACAAAGGAATGCTTCATGTGACAACAACAAATAAAACAACACATCGTTTCTGCATTGTGATAATCGTACTTGATGCCGGACTAACGTTGAACAATTTGAGGCCTTGGATGCGAGAATAAAAAACATAAAAGATTATTATATTTTTTTGGTAAATAAGGACACAAAGGGTAAAGAGTGAAAAATCAATGTATTGGTAGATACATTGCATCTGGATCTATTGCAGGGGAGTCACTTTGGATTGCTCTAAAAATCTGCACCAGGAAAATAAATAGGATATTGACACTCAGGTGCCAAATACAGACAAACCACGTCTCCAAATTGGCTGGTCAGGACGCGTGCCGCAACACTATAGACACAAGGCTTTAGAAATATTCATTACAGGCATTTTGATGGATTTTACAAATCTGAATATTCAGAGGCTTCTTGGAATACATGCCAGCTATGGGACTAAGGGTATTAAGACAGTGGCGCAGGCTCAAGAGAAAGAGGATGAGGAGCTGTTTTATTTTTTTCTGTTTGTTTGTGTTGTGTTTATTTTATTTTTTTGCTGAGATGCAGTTCCAGCGTTGGGATGCGCACTTATTACACAGGCTGCGTTTAATCTTACGGGGTGAAGCACACACAAAAAAAAAAAAAAACCCAGAAAATAACAAATTAAAATTTCATTTAAAACATTTCTGTTACAAAAACAAACCAAAAAAAAACAACAAATCAACAAAAAAAAATTACAAACAGTGAAAAATAGGTAGTAGCACGCTTATACGGAAAGAATGAGAGAGGGGCAGATTTAAGGCTGTGATGGTCACTGACATTTCCCAGTCGCCACTACCCCCTTCGGAGCGTATCTCCCGGTGCTCAGCGTAATGATGGCCTGCCAGGGAGACGGCCGGACGAGGAGCCGTGTGTCCATCACAGGTTTCCCTGGTGATTCACAGACGGCGGCCTTCACTGGCAGTAGTCATGATGGACACCCTGTGGGGGACAAAAGAGACAGAGATAGAGAGAACGAGGAAGAAAGATGGGTCCGGGGAAGAGGGAGAGAGAGGAGAGCGAGAGCGAGCGAGAGAAGGGTGGGGGGTGAGAGGGGGAGAGGGAGAGGGAGAGGGGATATCGATTTAGTGAGACATTAAAAGGTCAGTACAGTCGGTAGCTATAGATACAGCCAAACACTGTGTGTGTTGTGTTGAGGAAGGGCACCTGGGTTTCTCGACTCTCCTCCTTTTCAAACAGTATTTTCTTTTTGATTTCTGTTTGCTAACTGTTGTAACTGGAAAGCGGAGAATGTGTAATTTGTTGTAAACACATGTTCATGCGTGTGCACGCAAACACACACACACACACACACACACACACACACACACACACACACACACACACACTGCTTAATAGCAGTAGGTTATCAGTTCCATTATGAATGGATACATTTCATCCCATTGCACTAAGCTTTGCTAAACTGTCCGATAGCAATCTAATTGCCCTGGAAACAAATAGAGTAATGCTATCATAATCATTAAGAGCAATTTATCTATTATTCCACCAGCGATCGCGGCAAAATACACATCCCTCACCCGTTCCAATCGGCTCTATCTTAACGACGCAGTTTGTTGATCACCTGAATCTGCAGAGGTCAGAGGTCAGCCGGTTCAAGCAGCTATCTGGTGGTGCCAGGGTTGCCGTAGGGACCATAAAAGTGGTGTTTCCTAGATGGGCTCTTTGACCCTCCCATTAACCCCATCTGAGCCACCTGAAGAATTATCGCCTGTCAGTGTGCTATAGAAATCCTTTACAGCATCCGGTGGGCTGGCGTGCGTGGGAGCCGGCGATAGAGAACTGCACATGTTGTACACCACTCTCTATCGAGTGAGGGAGTGAGGGGGTGGGTGAGGGGGTGAGAGCGAAGATGTGCGAGAGAGAAAGAAAGAAAGAAAGAAAGAAAGAAAGAAAGAAAGAAAGAAAGAAAGAAAGAAAGAAAGAAAGAAAGAGAGAAAGAAAGAAAGATAGACAGAAAGAAAGATAGACAGAAAGAAAGAAAGAAAGATAGACAGAAAGAAAGACAAAGAAACCAGGGACAAAGAAAACAGAAAGAAAGTAAAAAAGAAAGAAGGAAAGAAAGAAAGAAAGCGGAAGATAGAAATAAGATAACAGTAAGGAAGAAAATACCGAAGAAATAAATAGGCCTGAAGAAGGAAAAAAAGAAAGAAAGAAGAGGAAGGCAGAAAGAAAGAAAGAAAGAAAGAAAGAAAGAAAGAAAGAAAGAAAGAAAGAAAGAAAGAAAGAAAGAACAAAAGGAAGAGACCCCAATATAGCAAGGCCATGCCTCTTTGAGTAACAACACACTGCAGGGAACATCACCACTGGCCGCTCCGCTCTGGAGGACTGCGGTTACACCGCTTGTTGTTTTCCACCTGCTCACACTATCTATTTATACGTAGTTGGCTAATGCCCCAACAAGAACATTAGCATTAGCAACAACAACAACAACAAACAACCAGGAAAATACTGAATCATTTAAAACAGTAATGCAAAAAAATATTGACAAGCCCATTTTTTAAAATCTCCAGGCCCTCATTCTTACCCTCTATTACTAAAGCCATGGGTGGGGATGGGGTGTTCCCACCCCAGATCCCACCCAAATAAAAAAAGAGGTTATCGGCGTTGTGAATGATGTGAAATATCTCGGCCTGTTCGCGGCATGAACGGTGAAAGGGTGAAACTCAGTTGTATTTCCTTCCGCGTATTTTCCCTATGTGTTACTCTTTAAAAAAAACACGCGTCACTGCAGCGTTGACGTACAGACGCGCGGCGGTCCTGAAATGACGTCCCTTTGGACCTAGCCCTCATATATATATATATATATATATATATATATATAGTACACAGATAAAAAAACACAAAGATGGACGGATAGAGGCAAATGTGTCTATCGTCCTTGCTTGAAAAATGAAATTAAAAAAAAACAAAAAACTTAAAAGACCTTCGTGACCACCCCCCCCCCCCCCCCCCCACCACCCCCCATAACCCCCCTCTTGGTCCCTATAATCCTGGACGAGGCTCCTCCTGAGTGGCGGGTGCTTTTACGAGTGGGGGGACTCATTCTCATGCGCTCCCTCGCCTTCATTATGACACACTGGCGGGGAGCGAGGGGTCCGCGGGCTGCCGGCGCGCTGATTACCGGTCCTCGGGGACCCTCTGTTTTTCCCCGGTAATTGATAGTTAGGCGCGGCTCTAATCAAACGCACCGTCTGTCTCCGCGATGGAGACCCATTGGCCAATAGGCCCCAGACGCGCGCGCCTTTCCCGTGCGCAATGAGGATGAGGGGTGTGTGTGTGTGTGTGTGTGTGTGGGGGGGGGTTATTTTGGATTTAGGCAAAGCTGTGAACCCTCCTTCTATGAACCATTTACTTCAGGTGGAGGAGGAATGGGAAGTTTTTTTTCTTTTTTATAACCCCCCCCCCGGCATCGCCTCCCACGTATCGGACGAAAAAAAATCGATTGATTAGCAGTTGTCACCCGATTTTTATCGTACATAGATCAGCAGAGGGGTTGAACAGCGAATCACAGGAAGATTTTTCTTTTCTCATTCATTCATTCATTCAATCATTCATTTAAATGACAGGAAGGTCAGGGGTGAACCCCCCCCCCCCCCCGCACACACACACACACACACACACACACACACACACACACACACACACACACACACACACACACACACACACACACACACACACACACAAATCTTCTTTATTCCAGTTTTTCCTTCCTCCTCATTCCTCCCCGGATCCCCGTGGATCCCCGAGGTACGCGCGGTCCGCGTGGTTTTGTGTGGCCCCAGGCTGGGACCACTGTCCCGTTTTTTATCACTTCTCCGACCCCCCCCCCCCCCCCCCCCAGTCCCCCCTCGCACCTGCGTCCCTCTCACGTCCCCTTAAGGAATGCGCTGGGGCTTGTAATCGTCTTTGTGGGGGCATTGAGTTGCACGCCTGACTGAAACTTCCCCAAACCTCACAGCGAGCTGCCCGCTGAATGGGCCTCAGCGTGGGGCGGCTCTCCAACCCGCGGCCGCTGCCAAATTCCTACAGTGTGCGCTCACACAATCACTCCCACACAGGCCTCCCCGCTACCAGCCAGGCGGGAGGCATGGGGGAGGAGGGGGGGGGGCGATAGGGGGACGGCCAGTGTGTGTGTGCGTTGGGGGGGGGGGGGGGGGGGTGTCTGGGCGTGGAAGGAACAAGAAGAGAGAAACGTCTTAAATGAACTATTAATTAATTTCCCCCAATTTTTGGTTACTTTTTTTTTGGTCCTAAGTGCTATCCGTGTTGCTATGCGGGTTTGGTTATCTGTCCTTCATTGCAAAATGTCATCGTTTGATGCAGCAACAACGACGGTGCAAAGCACGTTAAACATCGTTAGCGTTAATAATAGCCTACATTTAGCGCATCATCATCATGAGCATATATGCACACAAAAAATGAAGAAGAAGAAGAAGAAGAAGAAGAAGAAGAAGAAGAAGAAGAAGAAGAAGAAGAAGAAGAAGAAGAAGAAGAAGAAGAAGAAGAAGAAGAAGAAGAAGAAGAAGAAAGAAATGTATGAAAGTATGAAAAAATATTTGTCAAAGTTTGAAAACCAAATCCGTCATTGCGTAAAAAACTTCCCGTGCGCAGTGCAGTGGCGCTGGGTTTGGGCGCGTTCGGTCTGCGCGGCGGCATACTGCGGCTAGGAGCTGTGGGTGAGACAGAGCCGCTCCTGGAAGACCGCGGGATTAAGAGGCAGCAAGATTGTTAAACATGTCAACGTGTAATTGCACGATAAGGCCCTCGCGAGGAATTCATTGGCCCAGTTGCTTTCTCTATTTGGCGCTAATCTCACCCGGCACATGCGTTCTGTGCAATCTGTCTCCATAATCTTCTGTGACAGAGCGGGCGAACGAGAGGCAGGCTGTTTGGTAATTTTTTTATTTTTTTTAGGGGGGGGGGGGGAGAACGGAGGAAATATGCAGAGGCGTGATAAAGTGACGCTAATTATCCCCATTTAGGACAGGGAGTGCAAGGGATCGGGGCTTTACGAGCGCAGAGTGTGTGCGGTTGGCGCTGATGGCCTCTCCCGGTGCAGAATATATCGGTGGCTACAAGATAAGAGTATCTTATGGTGGAGAGATTTATGGGTCGGTCAGCGCTCACAAAACACACGCATGCGCCGTGCGCGTAAAACGTGTGCGTGCGCGGACGGACCGATACGCACGCGTGCACACACGCACGCACGCACGCACGGACACGGACACGGACACACACACACACACACACACACACACACACACACACACACACACACACACACACCGCTGGCGACCCACCTTTGTGATGCGCTACAGCCTACCTATCCTCTTCTTCTTCTACTTTATTCGGGTTAAA
Source organism: Merluccius polli (assembly GCA_030340625.1). Taxonomy (NCBI): domain Eukaryota; kingdom Metazoa; phylum Chordata; class Actinopteri; order Gadiformes; family Merlucciidae; genus Merluccius; species Merluccius polli. The sequence goes on along the minus strand of JAOPHQ010005768.1, from coordinate 69,055 downwards.
TTTGCCAGAACGCGCCTTTTTAGTCCGCCAACGCGCCGTGACGCGCTGCGCCTATTTGGTTTCTCTGTGTTAAACGCTTCCCCTTTCTTTGCGTCAGGGGAAGAAAACAAAAAAAAGAAAGGAGATTGGTGCGAGACGGAAAGTGTGTCCGTATCCACGCCGTGCCATGCACTCCAACCTGGGCACTAGTGAAGATGTAGATGGTCGCTTCACTTGTTTTGGTTTTGCGACGTTATTTCTGGAAATGATTTGCGCGGCAAACATCCAACACACAAGAAACACGTGAGCCATAGAAATGTACCGCGCCATACGTCTTGTCGTCGATGTCAAATAGGCGCCAAAGTGTGTATTTCGCGTTAATTATGATTGGAAGAGACCCCCTTACTTTTTCACGTGCATGGCTGAACCCTATTAAAATAAATACAAATTCAGCCACATGGCCTCACTATCATCAACTATTATGAGGCTATTATTTTATTTTAAGATGAAATATCTCAATTGCATATCGATTATTCCGATTCTTATAGCTCTTTATAATATCTTTATAAGCTACAACGCTGAAAAAAGCACAGCAATGTCATACGCTCTCCTTAAGTCATTAAAGTAATTCATGGTTCAACGGGCCCGTTCCTGCAACATGTTGGAAAGGTTTTCTCTTCTTATCTCGGTGATACAGTACAGTGATGTAGGAGTTGTTTATTTTAGGCATGGGCAAATTGTTTGGATTTCATTTCAGATATTTCAGATAGGCCTAACCAACATTATTACCGTTGGTTAGGTAAGATAATTGCCATGGGAAATTGTAATCCAACATATCTTATAGGCCTACATTCATGTGATGGAACCTCGCATTGGTTTAACAAAACAAGGTGAATTTTTCATCATGGCTCAATCAGGTGATTAGTTAAGTGGGAATAGTAATTATCGTGATGTCTCTAAACTACCTGTCAAATCTATGAAAGGTCATCCATCCGACCAAGAGACGGCACTTTCAAAATGTGCTAAATTATCTCAATTAAATGTTAAACTTATTGTGTATTCTACACGAATACATCATTATAAATTCATGTATGGGGCTTTTTAGGCCTAAAGGCCCTATGTGTCCGTACAGTTTAATCCAATAAAAGCTTAAAATGAACCTAAAAGCCTCTTTTTGACCGTCCTTTTCTTTCCAAAATTCACGGAACTTTAATCTGGATTCTCTGAAAGTCTCCAACAGCTAAAAAGGTCAATGTGCCTGAAATACGACCTGCTCTGTATCTGATGGACTAGATGGATAGATTTTATCTGCCGTTATTTCTTTTATTCTGTGTTTGATCTTAAAATGTCGACGTGCGTGAATGTGATTTTTGAGTTGTGAGTTTTCTTCTCATTCGTACGAATTTCATTCGACTATAATCAGACCTTTGTAGGGTTAGGGTTAGGGTATAAGCAGAATAAAAGCAGACCTTTGTAGGGTATAAGCAGAATAAAAGCAGACCTTTGTGGGGTATAAACAGAATAAAATCAGACCTTTGTGGGGTTAGGGTGAAGGTATAAGCAGAATAAAAGTAGTCCTTTGCAGGGTTAGGATTAGGATATAAGAAGAATAAAAGCAGACTTTTGTAGGCCTATAGATCTAGTTTAAAAAAAGTGGCATTTTCAAATCGCTGGCTCTGGTTTTACACATGTATGTATAACTCTTGGATTTGGTTTATGGTTTCTAAATTCTCAACAAAAAGAGACAAGCCCTCCGCGAGAAGCTCCTTCTCTAAATTGATTTTTAAAAATGTGTGTCGCACAATGAATGCTGTTAACCGTTTGTTAATAGTCAATAGTTAAGTTAGTAGTTAATAGTCTACATTAACATCCTCTCAGAAAACCCATTACTAAATGAGTATGTAGAGGATAAATCATAACGCACATTTTTCAATCGATCATCTTTTTTGCAGAGCATCCAATTTTCTCCAATTGCATCTTTATGTTTGAACAAAATAACGTAGCCTTATCATGTCTTAATAAATAGATGTGTATATTGACGTCAAGGACTGAACCGGTATCAATTCCTAGCCCTGCACAGAATGTCTTTTCATTTACCTCTGTTCAAAATAATCAGTGGAAAGCACTGCGGCCCATACCAGTGCTGCTACCATGACACAAGCAATATTTTAGGTTTATAATGGACTGTACGTGAAAACTACTCTGCGCTATGGTATTACACATAGGCTACATTTGGACACACACACACACACACACACACACACACACATACAAACACACACACGTGCACGCGCGTATAGAAACACGCAGGCACGCATGCCTCAATCAAGCCATATCTAATCTAAAACTAGGCCTATAGGCTATTTAAGTTCTTACAAACTTGAAGAACCAACATAACTCAATGCTATAAATGGACTCTATGGTCTGTGTTCGACAGACCCAATTGTTTACGCACGATTACGCAGAAACAATTAGCCAATATTTTTGGAAACATAATAAGTGTGTTCTAGTGGCTGTGAGCAAATTCAAAAAAATGGTCTAAAGATTCATAAGTCAACATGATATGATGACGATGTAGTAAAAACAACCAATCTAAGACCGGTATTTTAAGAATCAAAGCAAAATCTGTGAAATTTATTCAATTTTTCTTCATTGCAATATCAGGGCCTTTCACTTGCAGAAAAGCACTTAAATTACAACAGCAGTCGCCCGTCAGTTTTTGAAATATTAAAATTATTCACAATTTACAATAATTATGTTATTACAATAAAAAGAAATGATTTGAGAATTAATAGACATAGGCTTCTGCAAATGAACAACAAATGTTTAAGGAATGCGTTTTTCATATATCATTTAAAGCACTTTTTATGATTATGACACAGCTTTTTTTTCATTTTCAATAACTTACAAGAACCCCCAATTTATGAGACATTTTAACCAAATATCCGCTTAAACTTGGCATAGCCCTCCACTAAGACTGTGTTCAGCAATGGACAAAAATGATTTCACAATAACCAATATTCGAACATCCTCTTCGTTATAAGCCCATGAGAATATGCTATGTTTCCCTTCATTTACATTATCATAAACACTCTGTACAAAATGCAGGTAGTTCTGGGACCGGGATAATTTAGAAAAGAGGTAAATATTTGGTTATGTGTTATTTGTTTGCAGTTTTTTTTTTCTTCAATTATTATTATTATAATTATTATTATTCTTCTTATTATTATTTTCCTTCCCCCCCCCCCCCCCCCCTCTGTGAGCTCTAAATGTGTGTGAGAGGGACCGTCCCGTTGACTCCACCCGTCGCGCTCTGGTAATGCTGCGGCAAGGCGTGGAGTCTACTTTGCACTGACGGCTCCCCCGGCTCCCCGGTCGGTAAATACATGCTTATCATCTCTCTCAGGTCTCCGGGGCAAGGACCCCGTGAGTGTGTGCTGACAGGAGGGCTTACGCTCGGCTCCGACTTCACCAGCGACCCTAACGTCCCCATGGCGGCCGAGGAGCTGACGCCTGAGCCCTGGTGCTGCTGCGCGTAGGCGGCGATGCCCCCGTAGCCGGACGGGGAGGCGCTCATGTAGCCCTGAGAGTTCGAGATGGGGCTGTACTGCAGGCTGCTCATGTCGTAGCGGTGCATGGGCTGCGGGTTGTGCGAGTGGTGGTGGTGTGCGTGGTGGTGGTGGTGGTGCGCGCCGCTCCCCGGGTGCTGGCTGTAGGCCAGCTGCGCCTCTTGCATCATGGCCGCGGCCGCCGCCGCCGCCGCCACCTGCCCGGAGTACGCGCCGTTGGCCCAGCCGTTCATGTGCGCGTAGCCGGAGCCCGCGGAGCCCCCGTGGCCCCCGGGGCTCTCCAGCCGCTGCCCGACCCCGGGCGACCCCATGCCGACTCCCAAGCCCACCCCGCCGCCGGCCCCGGCTCCGGAAAGCAGTCCACCGGCCAGGGAATACTTGTCCTTTTTCAGCAGGGTTTTGGTCTTCCGTCGCGGCCGGTACTTGTAATCCGGATGCTCCTTCATGTGCATGGCGCGCAACCGCTTCGCCTCGTCGATGAAGGGGCGCTTCTCAGCCTCGGACATCACCTTCCACTCGGCGCCCAGCCTCTTGCTGATCTCGGAGTTGTGCATTTTGGGGTTTTCCTGGGCCATCTTTCTCCGTTGGCCGCGGGACCAGACCATGAACGCGTTCATCGGTCTCTTCACCCGGTCCTGGTTCGCTTTAGACCCGCTGTTCGACCCCGTCTGCCCCGCGGACGTGTTCGTTTGGGGTCCGGGGGAATGGAGGTCAGTTTCCATCATCATGCTATACATTCACCCGGTTGTTAAAGTTCACCCACAGCAGAAGAAAAAAAAAAGTGGATTGTAAATATTTTTTCGGCGAGGTGCGCACACGGTCGCTATGGTGCGCACAAAGCGGGGCTGGCTTCTTTTTTTTTTGGCTCTTCTCAAACCTATTTATTTTACCCCCCAAATCAATCAAATACAGGGATGTGCGTAATAATCCGAAGGAAATACAATGTTCTCCGCGTCAGTATTTACCCTCTCTCCGCGTGTTGGTTCACATCCACTGCGACAGAAAGCGCATTGGAGCCACTTTCCCTGTCGGAGTTGAGAAGTTAGTTAAAGCGGCGGCGGCCATATGATGCGCTCTGACACTGCGTAAAATCAGCCACGAGCGGCCAATGACGTTCCAGAAGGGGAATGATTTGCATGGCGTTTGGTCAGGTGACTTTCAGCTCGCGGAGGAAGACATTGGCAAGGGGGGGGGGGGGGGGGGGGGGGGGAGGAGGGAGGGGGGAGGTGGAGGGGGGGGGGGGGGGGGGGGGGGGGTGAAAGGAGGGTCACCCCCACAAAGCTGAAACGGGGAGCACATGAAATCTCTCAAACTGTGGTTTGAGAGATTTATGCTCATAAAAGTTGATGGAGATTATATTCGAAATAATAATGATGAAAAATAAAGGGAAAAAAAGAATATACCGTCTCTTCTAGGCCAATCAACAAGTACAATCAAGTGTTATTATTTTTTCAACCAATGTATTTTCGTAGTAATAAGCACCAAAGAAGGAGTTAACATTTAAGTCCCAAATTCTCCTGCCTCCATGTTCCAGGGCTCAATTTACAGCAATCACACCGATAATTGTATAATAATCTATAACACAACATAACCCATTATCTCAAATAACTGTTTTTTTATGACAAAAATACCGGTGCCGCATACCTGATACAAAATATATGTCTGGAATCGGCTAAGTTTAAATAAGTTTCAATAAATAAAGACAATTAGACCTGCAGGCTGGAGACATGAAGACACGTGTTACCGCCGTCTGCTGGTGACAAAATGTTCAATCTGGGGACAAGTGTACGCTCGTCAAGAAATTAAAGACATCCATGAGATATTTCCAGGGGGTAAAACCCGTGTTCAACACCTTGTAGGCATACCTAACCCCCAAATGAAATATTTCCAAATCATGTGAAGAGAGAGAGCCACTGTATAGACATCCTCGCCCCCCCCTCCCCCACCACAAAAACAAAACAAAAAAAACACACCTACGGGCCTAGTATCGCCGATCTGCGCATATATAATTCACATTTCACAGCTGACCTCCCCAGAAAAGCCCAATCAAGCGCCAATTGAAAGGCAAAACAAAATATCCCTTCCCCGCGGCGAGACTAACGGTTTAATCATCCTATCATACTTGGCTGTGTTTTAATTAGAGCTCAGTGCGGGATACCGACGGAGAGACGGGCTCACTATCCACGTGTTTAGGAAAATAAGGTGAACGGGATCTCCTAATGGACGGGTCCCACGGAGGACCTTAAGATCATATCAGGATCATATTGTGGTCACTGATTAAACTATTCTGGGACATGTCAGCACATCATGGTCGTTTGGATTGGTTTGTCCAATTCGTACAAAAATGTTTATAAACTGTTTATATTATTAGAAATATATGTACCTTTTTTTATTTTTCAATAATAACATAGGCGTATGTAGCCTATCTAAAAAAAAATCGATATTTTTTTAAATATAATCTTTAAAACAAAATGTAATCAACGAATTAAAACTTAACGACATGAACCATGGCTATTACTAAGAATACCTTATTCTAATGCAAACACTGCTGCAAGATTTTATTATACCCTATAGCTATAGGGTATAATAAAATCTTGCAGCAGTTTTTGCATGGCCTATTTATATTTAATATTGTATATTATAGGCCTATATTATTTTTACATAGGCCAAATTGCATTGTAGCATTCAAAACCTCTGCACATACAGGCCGTTGTTGTAATGTTGCTATGAATTATTAATATTATCCTACCATTACAAATGAGTGCAGCATGAATCTTTCCTTCACAGTCACCGTCGGAATATATCCATGCTCAACATTATTATTATTGATATGAATGATCGATTATTAATGATACTAATAATATTATCATCATCATCATTATTATTATTTCATATTTTTAAAGGTCTATTCTTTTGACTCCCCACCCATAAGGGATGAGCCTTTAGGGTGACACTGGGACCCTCCAGCTCCATAAGGGATGAGCCTCTAGGATGACACTGGGACCCTCCAGCTCCATAAGGGATGAGCCTCTAGGATGACACTGGGACCCTGGTGGTCCGTATTTACCTTCCCTGTCATCCTCCATCACTCCACTCCCCGCTTCTTTGTGCGCACTGTGCAATTGGCTGTCTGCGTTACTGCCAGAGCGCACAAGTGGGGCCAAGGGTCACGGCAGTTATTCAACTCTCTGGAGAAAACAAGAGCGACGGGGACTTTATTTGTTGTTCCCCCCCAAAAAAATCAAAAGTTTAGCAACGAGGATGAGTGCAAACCACTAGGCTTAATTATCTTATTATAGGCCTACATGGACTTGCGATTTAGGCGGCATTATGCGTTGCCTTGCGCCTAATAACCTGAAGCAAATTAAACAGTTCAATTTTGTCTGTGTCGTTCGAAACATTAATTGATCATTTATAGGAGCTAGGCTTGGCCGAGACAACATTATCACGTTTCCAGCTAGATACAGGCCTATAATAGGCCTACAACCAAAAGCTCCACAATGTCGCATAGTAACCCCAAAAAGCATAATAATAATGATGATCATAATAATAATAATGATCATAATAATAATAATGATCATAACAAGTATAATAATAGGCCTAATAATAATAATAATTATTATTATTATTATTAGGCCTATTATTATTATTATTAGGCCCATTATTATTATTATTAGGCCTATTATTCTTGTTGTTATTATTATTATTTTTATTTTTTTATAACACATTCTCTTAATTCCGTGCAGATAGAAAGAGAGAAAGAGAGACGGACAGTGAGAGAGAGAGAGGGAGAGAGAAAAAAAGAGAGAGAGAGAGAGAGAGAGAGAGAGAGAGAGAGAGAGAGAGAGAGAGAGAGAGAGAGAGAGGTCTAATCAACTGCCATTTAAGACAATGCCAAATTAAAGGTCCCCCGGGTAACGCTATGAGCCTGCTATCACATGGAAACACCTGTTCAAAGACAACCAACAAGTTTTAACTACACACCGCATTACTAATCGATAGATCGATATCTTTGCCCCCCCCCCCCCCCCCCCCCCAAAACCTATTGACCACCGGCCGTGGAAATAAAAAAAATAAAAAAAACAATATAGGCTGATACTATTGACAGCGAAATTACAGAGAAACAGAGAGTGGAGCAATTAGGACCTATAAGTACAAATGGAAATACACACGTGCACAATGAAACTAAACTTAAACTATACAAGGATCCACTGCACGTGTTGAGATGATTCAGTTAGAAGAAGCGATGCAAAGGTTTATCCTTCAACTATAGTTTCCACGCATAAACGCACAGTTTTTCTCCACTGCTTGCTTTATATCGCACAAAACACACACACACACACACACACACACACACGCACGCACGCACGCACACACACACGCACGCACGCACACACACGCACGCACGCACGCATACACACACACACCAGATCCCGGCAAATAAAACGACACCCCAATAGGTACAACACAGTTATTCGTATTAATAAAACCTCAGTATGGATATGAATCGCAAACAAATAACGCAACGACGACGATTATTTACAGAAATAATGCGTTACATGCCGACTGAATTCCCATTCACCGAGTTGCCCTATACTTGAACTTTAAAATGCTCAGCGTTTTTTTAATTTTTTTTATATCTTCTATAAATAAGAGACAATCAATGTCGAGCCATACGCGTACATAAATAGTTACCAAAAGCGACCCCCTTTTCCGAGTCCACAAGGTTGCGCTCCGCAATTTCAGACTTACGCACGGTCTCCCTCGTCCCTCTACAGCCAGACCACATGGGACAAGGTCTGTCCCTCCATATACTCCACCTAACGCCGTCCTAAACCCTCCAGAGTCCCATGTAAGACACCGCTATTCCCACCACCAACACCACCACCAACAAAAAAAAAAAAAAAAATCTGGCCACTGTGTGCGCCAAGGCCAACCGGTGCCTGGTGCCCAAACCCACCACTCAAAACACACTGAGGGGCGAGACAAGGAGAAATGACATTTATTATGCACTCTAAAAAGACAATTTCCAAGTTATTGTTTCTCTCGGAGAAAGGCGGTTTGCTGCTCACATAATGAAGCGGCTTTTGTGCGCCGCGGAACAATACAAAACAAGTATTCTAATAAATAGCCACTTTTTTTTTGTCCGCTCTCCAGCAGGATGAATGGGTGGGAGCGGCTGCGTCCTGAAAGGCAGCTGTGGCGCATTCTGGGGAGGGGGGGCGGAGACTTGGCGCGCAGCCCCGCTCCCCGTCCCCACTCCTCACACTCACCCACATTAGCCAATGTAGGAGAAGGAGAAGATGGAAAGAGAGTGGAAAAAGAGGGAAGAGGTGAGATGGGAGATGGCAGATTTTTTTTTTTTGGGGGGGGGGGTGATATATCAGACAGATTTCTTTATTGACCATGAGTGCTTTATATATTTATAGGCATTGGTTAAAACCGTGGTTTTTCGCACCGTTGATTGGTGAAGCAGTGTTATAGTATTCAGTTGCCAATTGGATTTAGTGTATGACCCCCACAGCTTGCCAGCATATGTTTCTGACAGGCTCAGCACACACAAGCACGCACCCACGCACGCGCACGCACACGCACGCACACACACACACACACACACAGAAACACACACATGTAACCACTAACTCTAAACTGTTGAGCCTCACTCCCTTAGCCATGGAGCTCAAGGGTTGATTAGAGGGAGAGCCAGAACACAACAAGGTGAAGAGAGGGTATAGATAGATAGAAAGATAGATAGATGGATAGAGAGAGAGAGAGAGAGAGAGAGAGAGAGAGAGAGGGGGGGGGGGGGGGGGGAGATAGATAGATAGATAGATAGATAGATAGATAGATAGATAGATAGATAGATAGATAGATAGATAGATAGATAGATAGATAGATAGATATATGGAAGACAAGGAGAGGAAATAAGAGGAGATGAGAAGAGAACACAAGAGGAGAGGGGAGGGGAGTTGAGAAAGGAGCTGCTAGGTGGCTGTTAATAAGGGTGGATGAGAGACAGTTTAGGTCGGGGTCAGGTCTAAAAGTATTGAGTGACAAATATGAGGACGGTCTAAAAACAGAATGCCCCTTAACTCTGTTTAGACGATCCATTTCACAAACATACTCATCATCACAAGTCCTCAGACTCAGTTGGCATCAAACCGAAACACTTCAAAAACAGATGGAATAAATAAAACACACACACACACGTGTATAATCATGCTGAGCACACGCATTGACATCGACATGTCGAATAGTAACTGGGTTTTACACGTTGAACATCTTGAATCTGTTGGCAAGAACGTTTATATTGTGTCAACAGATGTCATGTTGACTATTTCTTTATTACTCTAATATTGATTTTCTGCCAAAAACAAGTACAAGGCCAGATACTTCAATTGTACTTGTTGCACAATTAAAACGGCACATTTATTTGGCGCATGCTTCCTGTTTTTGTTTTTGTTCGTGACATTGACAGAAGGAGAAGGTACGCTTGAGGTAGCTGACAGAAGACTGTCTGAGATATGAACAAGGTTAGAGGAAGAGAGAGAGAGAGAGAGAGAGAGAGAGAGAGAGAGAGAGAGAGAGAGAGAGAGAGAGAGAGAGAGAGAGAGACAGAGACAGAGACGGAGACGGAGACAGAGAGTGAGTGAGAGAGACAGAGACAGAAGGAGAGGAAGAGGGGGGGGGGGGGGGATGTCAATCTCAAGGCAAACAGCAGTGGATAATCATGGGCTTTGGGAAAACACTGTGTCCATAATGCTATTACCCAGGATTACCTACTCCAGCAGAGAGGCCGGGACTCTCTTCACAATGTGCCACGGACCTTTCAGATAATCATCTTATCACAGATGACAAACCGAGAAGAAACATCCCATTATTCACAAAGAGTCAAAAAACAGAGAAAAACCCACAGCGTTTTGAGAAGATGACTTTGGACTATATTAGGCCTGTTGACCAGACAGATTCAGAAATAAGTCACTCTCTTTCACTCCCTCACTCATACTCTCTCTCTCTCTCTCTCTCTCTCTCTCTCTCTCAATCCTCTGTATCACACTCTCTCTCTCTCTTTCTCTTTCTCTCTCTCTCTCTCTCTCTCTCTCTCTCTCTCTCTCTCTCAATCCTCCTTATCACACACTCTCTCTCTCTCTCTCTCTCAATCCTCTGTATGGTTCACTCTTTCACTCTCTTAACCACCTGCTCTCTCGCTGTCTTGCTGTCTCCCAGCAGGTCTCTCTCTCTCTCTTGCTCTCTTTCTCTCTTCTCTCTCTCTCTCTCTCTCTCTCTCTCTCTCTCTCTCTCACTCTCTCTCTCCCCTTTTCCCGCAGGGCAATTAGAGACAAGATTTTTATGCATTGTTCAGCTTATCAATTAGCCATAACACCTTCCCCTCTGATTGGCCGGTAATGAGTGTAATGGTTTTAACAGTCGGGAGCCGCAACTCTTAGAGGGGCCGTGCTAATGGTGTCGCCACGGCGATGGATTCACAGTTGCGGCTTGGCGGAATGGTGTATGTGTGTGTGTGTGTGTGTGTGTGTGTGTGTGGGGGGGGGGGGGGGGGGGGGCAGTGGGGGGTGGGGGAGGAGGAGAGAGGTGATATAGTCGGTCCGCTCTGCTAACACATTGCTAATTAGAGCACCCCGTCACTCATTACTGATGTAATAGGGTGTAACAGTAATGGGTGTCAGGCAAGCCCCAACAAACAAAGAAAGGAGGAGGAGGAGGAGGAGGAGGAGGAGGAGGAGGAGGAGGAGGAGGAGGAGGAGGAGGAGGAGGAGGAGGAGGAGGAGGAGGAGGAGGAGGAGGAGGAGGAGGGAGGTAGCTGTGGTTGAGAGGGGGTGGGGGGTGGGGGTGGGGGTGGGGGTGCGTGTAGTCTTTCTAAGGCGCATAAGGTGAGAAGAGGCGGCAAAACGCGAAGGAAAATGAAAACACCGGGATGTTATGTTTGGGGGTGACGACGCGCAATGGAAGTGAATGGCGAGAGACGGAGGGACGGAGGCCTCAATC
>JAOPHQ010005768.1:45000-50000 GCA_030340625.1 Merluccius polli | reverse complement strand
TGCCTGTGTGTGTGTGCTTGCCTGCATGCATGCATGTGTGTGTGTTTGTGTTTGCGTCTGTACCTAAATTAATGTGTTTGTGCATGTGTGTCCGTGTATTTTTGTGTGTGCATACATTTCCTGCATGCCTGTGTAGATTTCTGTGTGTGTGTGTGTGTCTGTGTGTGCATACATTTGTTTGTGTAAACATGTGTGTGTGTACATGTGTGTGTGTGTATACAGGTGTGCATAGATTTGTGCATGTGTGTATACATTTCTACACTGTGTGTATGTGTGTGTGCATGCGCTTAGTGTGTGTGTGTGTGTGTGTGTCTGTGCATGCATTTGTTTGTGTGCATTTGTATGTGTGTGTGGGTGGGTGGGTGTGTGTATACAAGTGTGCATCCATTTGTGCATGTGTGTGTACATTTCTACACTGTGTATGTGTGCGTGTGCATGCATGCTCGCTTGCGTGCTTGCATGCGTGTGTGTGTGTGTGTCTATGGCGGACACAGGGCTGCCTCTAGGGGGGCAGGGATTAATAAGGGGAATGTGGCCCATGTAACCCGGAGCTGCCCCCTGCCAGCCCCTCCCAGTCAGCCGCCATGTGTAGTGTGTAATAGGCACTGACAGTCGCTGTGGCGGTCAGTAACCCTGTGGCCCCGTCTAATTGAGGCTAAGGATCCCGGCTTGTCCCGCCATCCATAATTAACAACATCATCTGCAGCCGTATGAAAGATTCAGTCCGACTGGGAGTGGCCGACACACGATACCACTGTTGGTGTTTACACTGTGTGTGTGTGTGTGTGTTTTGTATGTATTTTGTGTGTGTATGTGTGTGTGTGTGTGTGGGTGCATGCATGTGTGTGTGTGTATGTTTTGTGTGTGTGTGTGTGTGTGTGTGTGTGTGTGTAGATCGGACAGATAAATAGATAGATAGCAGATAGCTATCTATCTATCTATCTATCTATCTATCTATCTATCTATCTATCTATCTATCTATCTATCTATCTATCTATCTATTTATCGGTCTGTCTGTCTATCCGTCTGTCTATTTATCTACCTGCCGTCTGTCTGCCATTTTTCCAGTTAGTCTGTCTACCTGTCTATCTATATATCCATCTGGAGATATTTCTATTGGCTATTACTGAAAAAAAAACGGAACCTACATATTTGAATGTGTGCATTCTGGTGAGTTTTTCCTACTTTTCCGCTTTTAGGGACTAAAAGTGGCTTACGAACATAGCCCATGTAACCCCCCCCCCCCCCCCCTTACACACACACACACACTTCCCTAGTGACAGGGCTTGATCTTTGGCGTGGTAGGACCTTCAAGTGCACTCAGTCTTTGCCCCTTCAAACACCTCGGCTCTGCTTCCTCTCCCCCTCCCTCCCTTTTTCTCTCTCTTCCTCACCCCACTCTCCCCATTCTCCCCACTCCACTCAGCATGTCTCCCCCTCTCTCTCCCCGTTTCTCCCCCTCTTTCTCTCCCCATTTCTCTCTCTCTCTTTCTCTCTCTCTCTCGCCCTCTCTCCACCCCGCTCTTTCTCTCTCTCTCTCCCCTCTCTCTCTCCATCCATCTCCCTCCTACTCTCTCTTTACTTTTTCGCCGATGCCTTTGAAATGCTGCTTTTAAAAATGCTGCTTTTTGAATTAATAAATCATCTTCACCCGGTATCGCTGGGAGGAAAAGGGGTGGGGGGGAGAGAGAGAGAGAGAGAGAGAGAGACAGAGGGTGGTTGGGGGATGAGGATGGAGAGGGGAGGGGGGGGTGAGGTTGCTGCTGGTCCGAGGCTAATAAATACAGAGCTCAGTGAGTCTCACTATCGTTCATCACCTACCCTTAACCACCCCCACCTAAAAAAAAAAAAAAAAACACGCTCCACACCACTACCGATCTGAACCCTCCCTCACCACCTCCCCCACCATCCCCATCATCATCACCATCCCCCACCACCACCACCACCACCACCACCACCACCACCCAGCCCGAGATGAAAGGCCTGGCTCGTTCGCGTACCTTTAATTTGGAGCTGAAAAGGAAAACGAGAGCGGGGGTGCGAAACGCGCTTATGAATATGGAGAAAATTGAATGAGAAGCGCCCTTTGAATAAATCCCTCGCAGCGTCCCCAGGTCTTGGTGGAAGGAAGGTCACTGTTGGGCCTTGGAGAGACAGATGGAGTGCGGTTTGATGGAGCATTTTGCGTGCGTGTGTGTGTGTGTGTCCTTGTTACATTTGTATAGAAGTTTAGCAAATGCATCCCTGTCCGCGAACATCAACATGCTCTTGCGGTTCATTAACACTTATTTCATGGCATATATGTTTTTCTTTCTCCTCGTCTTCACAATTAAAAACTTTGTGGCTACTTCCTGTTTTTAGCCTGGGCCCGTCGCTGCGGGATGTTTTCAAAAGGAGGGTGCTGATGAAAAAGTGTTTTGCCGGTTGTTTTGGCGGTCTCGTAAACGTAAATACGTAACGTTTAATGTGCATCATGTCAATATTCATGTCAAGTTTAATATTAGCAAATACATCATAGATTATTTTGAAATTATAATGAAAAATATAGAATATAAATAAATTACAAAATATTAGCATTTTATAGTTAGTATATATATAGTCTCGCATAGCCAGACCTATCTCCATACTTTGTTTCAGCGCTGCTAAAACAGAAAGACCTGGCTGGAGAAAGATCTGGCTAAACCCACTCTTATTCTGGTATAGGGGAAAAAAGCAAGGCCAGGATGCAGTGAAGGTGCCCTTGCAAAATAGTGTTGGGGGGGGGGGGGGGGGGGGACTTGTTTTGGTAGGACATTTGCACGTGGGGAGGCAAGCCCTGGCATTAAAAGGGCTAAATCCTCACAAAAGTAAGGGACCACATAAAACATTATTGCGCGATCCAAATTTGAAACGCTGAATATGGATTTTCAGCGTTTCAGATGTATGTGTATAGGTTGCTAGCTCGGAGGTTGTTGTTGTTTTACGTAGCGATGTGGGACTTTGAAAACGGTAACGCACAGACGGCGGAAGGGGAGGAGAACGCCAACTGAAATAGTCACACAATGGCAGGCTTATACCAACAACCTACATCCGGTGAGTCGGACCAGTATATATATTAGTTCCTCCTCAATTCCCAGGGGCTATCGCAGCACCCCCAGCACCCCTACTTCCCTCGGGGACGCCTGTGCCCGAGTGCTCTGGCTGCTCGGGGGTCGGCGGGGTTGTTTTTTATCGCTCTTCTGCACCGCACCTAAGGCTAATGAGGCGGTGGTCTGTTTACTTAAAAACCACAGCGCCGCTGGGCCGGCTACTCAGAGGCAGGTTGTGCTATCGTGAGCGTCTGTGAAGAAAGAGATCTTCGAGGGGTGCGCGTGTGCATACACCGTCTCTACGAAGCCTGCTGACGTCTTCGCTTGCAGCCACCGGGTCGCTGCTCCGTGCAGCTATCTCGTCGCAACCAAACGGCAGCCATGGCCGGCTGTTTGCGAGGCCCCGGCGGAAGCGACCGACGTGTAGTTCATCTAACGGCATATAGGTGGCTTGTGGTGGTTGGACGCTAAAAAGACCCGCCGCCGTTAAAAACTCAATGGGAAAAATTGGGTTTTGTTCGCCTAATGCGAAGCGTGTACATGTTTTCTTCGTTTGATTAGGATCTCAGTGGCGATTTCATCTCCATATTATGTATTTTGAGAGGTCTCAAAGCAGCATAGCGTCAGGGCTGGAGGCTCGCCTCGGCACTGCTCCTGATCTAAAGGTGTACACATTTTCTGATTCTTCCATATA
The DNA here is from genome assembly GCA_030340625.1 of Merluccius polli. Lineage (NCBI taxonomy): Eukaryota > Metazoa > Chordata > Actinopteri > Gadiformes > Merlucciidae > Merluccius > Merluccius polli. The sequence continues at coordinate 46,238 of JAOPHQ010005768.1, read as the reverse complement.
TATATATATATATATATATATATATATATATATATATATATACTGTATATTAGTGGTGGGCCGTTATCGGCGGTAACGCGCTGCGATAATGCAAGACTCTTATCGCGCGATCAAAAAATTATCGCCGTTAATCTATTCTCAAAGTTGGGTTGGGAGCTGGGTCTATACCGGATTTCCACCAAGGAAGGTAAGCGCCGTGGAACGGCTGCATCCTCTGCCCGGCAGAGGATTTTTTGTTACAAAAAATGAACCCCCGCCCCGTCAGCCGTAGGTCCGAGGCGCCCCCCCCCCCCCCCCCCCCCCGTCGGCCGCAGGTCACCCTAAAAACATATAGCAGCTAGCGTGGACGCTAGTGTGGTAGCTAGCGTGGACGTTAGCCCGACTCCGAGTACAAGGACCCACACCCAACCCACACTCCACCAGTTGGTTTGAGGACGAGGGTAACTAAGTAAAAAGGCACTTTTTTAAATTTTATTTTAAATGGTACACTTTATGTTGAACTATGTATTATGTTGTTGGTGCAACTGGCACTTTATGTTGAACACTTTATTGTTTTGGCCAAGGTTATTGAGAGAGTTGGACTGAAATTAATTTTATTTTTTTTAAACCAGCTGTTGGTAAATCAACAAAGTCTGTTATGGCCTCTGAAGCAACAGAGAGATGTTTTCTAATAGTCAGGGTTTCCAATGTTCTGAATGTACTTGAAAGTATTGTGTTTTACTTAAAAAAACAAAGTATTATAGTTTACAGAAGGTCTACCTACCTATAGGCTACCTGAATTTCTGAAATGTACTATATTTCTAAATATGCTATTGCTACACTTAATGGCAAAAATTGCACTGGTCTGTTGGAGTTGAACAAAAATAAACGATATTTTTGTTGCTTAAGCTTATGTATTCAGTCATTATTCAATGGTATACTAAAAATCCATGTGAAAAAAAATACTTCTCACTGTTCTCAGGTCAAACATGTATATGCGATTAAAATGCGATTAATTTCGATTAATTAATTACAAAGCCTCTAATTAATTCGATTAATTTTTTTAATCGAGTCCCGGCCCTAATAAGTATATATGTCAAGGTTAATTGTGGAAGGACATACACACACATACATACACACTGTCCCAAATATATAGCTCAGGCTAACTGAAAAGAAGGAACGGGTCAAAGATGGAGAGAGAGACAGACAGACAGAGAGACACAGAGAGAGAGAGAGAGAGGGAATGCATGGGAGGGATA
>JAOPHQ010005768.1:27500-40000 GCA_030340625.1 Merluccius polli | reverse complement strand
CTCGTGTGTCTCACCCCCCCCCCCCCCCCCCCCGCCCCCATCATGGAAACAAACAATAATGGTGGCGTCATTCATGGTGAAGGGGGAAAATGGCTGCAATCAACAATGAAGCGCCAATTTTGTGTAAGCAATCTTTTGGACAAACAGTCCCATCATCATCTGCCACTGACAATGTGGCCTCCCCCCTGCCTATTGGATCTTGAAGTTTTATAACAGAGTTAATTTGCCCTTAGATTACTAATGGTATTTACTGGGACTTGGGTGGTCAGTGTTTCATGACATTACGTGTGCAAACCCTTGTTGTTTGCACGCGTAATGTCATAGCGTAGGCCTAGCTGTTGTGATGTAACAGCTGTGTGGGTAAATTAGGTGATGGAACCAAGCGTTTGGAGAGGTTCAAACTAAACCTCCAGAGGTTCAAACTAAACCTCCAGAGGTGCAAACTAAACCTCCAGAGGTTCAAACTAAACCTCCAGAGGTGCAAACTAAACCTCCAGAGGTGCAAACTAAACCTCCAGAGGTTCAAACTAAACCTCCAGAGGTGCAAACTAAACCTCCAGAGGTGCAAACTAAACCTCCAGAGGTTCAAACTAAACCTCCAGAAGTTCAACTTAAACTTCCAGAGGTTCAAATTCAGAGCTCCGGTTTGTCCGACTTGATTAACAACATCAAACATGGCGGCCTTCATCGTTAATGGTAAGAATGAAATTATTATAAAAGTGTTTGTTGACGTTTCAACACATCATTTGATGTGTAATTATGCAATATGTGTTTGTATTGTTTACAGACGTCTCCTCTCCCCTCCTCTGTTCTTCATATGCTGCCAAAAGAAGCAAAAATTGCTGCTGCATATATGTTTTTGTATTCAGTAATGAGCCACAATATGCCAATCTTCCCCCCCCCCCCCCCCCCCCCCCTTCGTCAACGCATGATGTCTGAAGTCTGAGAGGAGCTGCGGATGCGATCAGTTTCTCCGTCTTCCGACATTATCGGTTTTATTGATCAAACCATTGACCCCCCTGCGCGCGCGCACCCGCGCCCGCACCCTAGTTGTTTGACTTAAGATGGTGTCAAAGTGTAATATTTTGTGTTCAAGGGGGGAAGGTGAGGCTGGGGGGCATCTGGGGTGGTATCTTGAAGTAATTTGGCTTACCCCTGACACGGAGCGCTGGCCGTCCACAATGCGCTCGCTAGGCCAGAAGGAGCAGCTCCCATCGCGGCCGGCGGGAGAATGCCCTGCGGCCCGGACGGTCTGATGGGAATCGGAGAAAATCAATAAGCAATGATAGACTTCTGGTGTCCACTCAGCTAATCCTGTTAGTGATAGCTGTGGATTTAATCGAATGGTTGCACACACACTCACACACACACACACACACACACTACAGACTCCCTCAGACGAGGAGCTGTGCATGTGCATGCACCTGCAAGCATGCACATGCACACACACACACACACACACACACACAAACGTACGCACTCGCGCACATACACACACACACACACACACACACATCACATCCCATCGAGCACTTAACCCCATAGCATTCTTGAAGATACGATCTGAAGAACTCCTACACATTCTCCGTTTTGCCATTTTAAAAAGACAAGAAGCAAATGAGGAGAGGGTTCAGTGACACATTTAATGACACCATCAGTCAACGTATATTAAATCCATTGCCCCCCCCAAGTCTTAACTCGGAATAGATCGGTTCTTTCACACGTTCATTGAAGCCGTAGCCGGAATAGGAACGCATTTTGTCCCTATGATCATGCGATAAGGGATCTCCGCTTTGATATGGAGATCAGCACAACGCACGGCGTTGCAGCACGGAGATCTGAGCGGGAAACGGACTTCCGTCGAGAACAGAGCTGTGGTCGTACAGTATATATCTATACATACATACCCCCCCCCCCCCCCCCCCCCACACACACACACACACATATGTTGCAAAGCAATTCCAGGTTAATACTCTGACCCCCCTCCCCCCCCCCCCGAACGGAGAGACATTATAAAAGTAGGTCCCCGACTGCTTCATGTTTAAAGGTACATTACGAGAGCACATCATCTCCAGATGACATAATCCCCCCAGCCCTCTCCTCTTCACTCGCTCTCCTCCCCTCTCCCTTAATCTCTCCGTTCCAAAACCCCTCATCTTCTAAGAGGCTGAAAGCTCCCTTCATCTCTCCCTGAGGCTAAGGGGAGAAGCTGCACGCGGCCTGCAGAGAGACAGGAGGAGAAGAAGAACAGCCATTACCAAAGACTGATTAAATTAACACTGTGATGCAGATTTCTTTGACTCCCCCTCCCCTCCTTGTGCCTGTAAGGGGTCCCCGAGCAGCTCTCTGATACTTCCATGTCATGAACCCCACAAAACGGTGTGATATAAATAAGGATATCACCAGACCAAGACAAAGCCTGGAGCGTCCAGTGTCTTACGGTAATTGAGTATTCAAGTGAGGGCTATGTCAAATATATATATGTGGCATAAAACAAAGGTGAAAGTGAAGTGAATGAAGTATTTTTTTTAGCAATTATGTAATTTGTAATTTGTTTTCTGTCAACCGTCTCTTTGCGGTGCAATTTTGAAACAGCCCCCAAATAATATTCGAAGTAATTTCAAAACTCAAGTCACTAGACCTTATAACATTTATAAACCAACAGTGCTTGCAAATATATTAGCGAGGGGCATGTATTCTTTAATTGATTACTCTGGCCTGCACGATTAGTACTATTAGTGATTTCCCAAAGGTGTGCATGAAGAAAGGCTGGTAATTACACAGGCTTGAGCGTAAGCCACCTGCTCTCCGACTCTGAATCTCTAACCCACTGCAACCAGTGTGGAGCCCCGACCATTCCTCCACAAGCTAGCGCCGGTGCCATCCCCGCTAGCAGCACTTTAATTACAATGTTTCAACATCCAAATAACAAGAGGTTTACATAACTCTCACAGGAGCCCGCCATTATTCGCTAACTATTCTTGTTATCCCTATCTCCCCGAGCCAGTGCAAGTGGTGTACAAGGACGTTGGCTCCCAGCATGCACTGCGGCACCTAGGCTTTGTCCTCCGGGGTAAAAAGAGAAACCGAAGTACACAGTTCACTCTCCACATATAGCCTTGCAGAAAACTTTACTTTTCCTCTGTGTTGACTCAATTCCAGGCTTGAAAACATTGATTAAATTACATCTATCTGTAGCTAATTAATCATTTCCATTGTCCCTAATATTGTCATACGAAAGGTGCTTAGCAGACATTCTAATTCACACAAAACTCGATTGGCTCCAATATGCCAACTGTTGCAAAAAATAGTATCTCTCCTGTTAATTTAATTTAGGATATTAGCTTTGCAATGTAGACAATGGATATATAAATGAGGTAAAATATCTTAGTTGAAAATAGTTTTGGATCAGCATTAAAACCCCTGATGGAATTAATAATCTTCTCCGTCATGGTTTATTGAAAAAGGCCCAACCCGGGAATGGTTTTCATGAAATGATGAGTCCCGTCGTCGTCCTTGATAACCCATAAGTAGTGTACGTGCCGAGTAAATACTTTGAAGGTGTAATATTCCTGCTCCTCACCGCATTTTCCACATCTTTGAATCATTTTCTCATACTTTCTTAGAATTTCGCCCAAATCTCCCTATATCATATCCTAATTTGACGCCTCCAAAATTGTCCACCATATGGAAATTGTGCAATTTTATTACCTCCAGCTATTCAGTTATCTGAACCAATGGCATTGTCCAGCCCTCTCCTTCATTGACCTCTTTCTGGCTGCTCCCATCTGCTCCGACAAGGTGATGTTTATCTCCAACCAGGAGGAAATTAAAGCCTTGCTTCATGAGCCACAAGATATGCAAATCACATACAGTTGCAAATAGATTGCAGTGCTGCTCGCGGTGGCGATGCTTTATTGGGGGGGGCGGCTGCTCAGAGCTGAGCCGGGCAGAGCTGCAACCAGGACACTGCGCGTTCAATTACAAGTACGTATACACGCAAAAATAGTTTGCTTTTAGAACGAAATACAGCCGTAGCCATACAATTTTAACCTTCGCCAATGTTCGCCATGAAGTAAGAGACAGACGAGCAAGCAATGAATCGGGGAGGCGAAATAATAGATTGTTTATGCGTCGGGATCCATCTCGTTGTGCATTTTTTAATAACCCAAGTTTCTGTTTAAACACGCTGCCCGGCGACGAACCCTTATCAAGCAGACGCTGACACGGACAGACATGGAAATAAGTTTTGTCTGATATGATATCGCCGTTGCACAGAATGGTGTGGTTTTCCTCGGAGACGTGAAATTGGAAAGCAACAGTGGTCATGCAAAACACGGCAGTGTGCTTCTTGCGCTTGGAGGCCATGACGTTTTGAAATGCATTAGTGTATTGTCACCGCCACCGCCACATAGGCAGTTGCCTGTTGTAGTTGTGATTGTGGGCCTGTCTGGTATTGTGGGAGGGGGGGCGGGGGGGGGGGGGGGGGGGGGGGGGGAGATAGCACTAAACCTGTCCTTGCCATCCCAATCCGGCAGCGTGTTTCTCTTTATCCTCCCGCCGTTTCTCTCCACTTACACTATAATTAAGTTTCCTGACCCCTTGTCTCGGAGCCTTAACTAGACGATGTGAAATATACAGCCACTGCAGATCTTTTAGCCTGATGCAACCCCCCCACAGACACACACACACACACACACACACACACACAGAATCCAACCCCGCACCCTCCGTCCCTCCCTCACTAGTTCCACTGACACACACACACACACACACACACACTCTCTCTCGCTCTCTCTTACACACTGCTCTTTCTCTCATTCTCTCTATAGCTCTTTAATGGAATAAGAAATTACTAACCGAGTAATTGTGTGGAACATATTAGTTGCCATTGAATTTCTCTCTCATTTACTATCCTTGATTATCAGGTTGTCACCTTTCCACCACCCTCCCGTACACACACATACAGACACACACACACACACCCACACACATACATACACACACACACACACACACATACATGTGCACACGTACACATACACACACAAACACACACACTCACTCACTCACATATGTGCAAAAACGCAGTATATATGTGTGCGTCTGGCATTTGACTTGTTCTCAAATCTGTTTCTGACTCTTTTGCTGAGCATGTACATGCACTTTTCGAAACACACACACACACACACACAGACGTTTATGGCCTTGCATGTAGCATTCATCACCACTGACGTTCTAACTGTTTTGTGCGTCGTGTAAAAGTGAGCTAGAGAGAGAGACTCGTGATGATTTGCTCATTTCTCCTTAACCTCTCATCCTGTCTAATGGCAGCGCCGGGAGCCAAAAGGTAATTCTAGAAACAAAAAAAGAATCTCACACACACACACACGACGCAAAAAGAGACTCAAACACGAGGGAGAGAATGATAAATAAAATGCACACACACACACACACGCGTCATAATCAAATCAAAAAGTGGGTGCCTAATATCAGAGACGGTGAATGGCGGCGAATGACATTCACAGTCAACAGCGGGAATAAACAAAATCCCTCATCAATCATAATTAGGCTAATTAATTTCTATTCGCCGCTGGATGCCTATCTAAATACAGTATGAAGAGACACCATGAAATGAGCATCCACCCCACAGCGCAGCCCGCTACGTTCCCATAGTGAAACACACCCTCGTAGGATTAGAGGCGGAAGAATAGGGGGATTATTATTTCATGACCTTTCAATCCTCTGCCTGTCAGGTTGAACTAAAGCCATATATGCTGCCTGAGCACTAATCTCCTTCCGCCTTTGTGTCCACTAGGGATGTGTCATTTCTTTATCCCCTATATCCAGATTTACTCTATAAAATAAACTTCCCAGCCTCATCTGATAGCGAGCCGTCTTCCTTCCCGGGGATAGGGCCGCCCCGCCGTGTCACCCCGCGCCCCATCTCCCTGCTCCACAGCTATAGCCCTGCATTTTGGGGGTGGGGGGAGGGTGGCGGTGGGGGTGGGGGTGTCAGATAACTCAGACAGGGGAATGGGGGGGAACAGTCAGGAAATGCCACTTTGCCTGTCTCGGAGCAGGTGACAACAAAATGACAGTGACTCTGATTTGAAAAACACCCGACTCTCCTGCCCCCATTCCCAACCCTATTCACCCCTCCGCACACCCCCACCCCCACTCTTCTTCTTCTCCCCTTTTTGCTTCTGAACACCCCCCCACCCACCACCACCACCGAATCACGTATTATTATCAACACTTGCCAGGTAGTGGGGTGAAACACAAATAAATTGATATTTAAGCGATGCTGTAAGCAGCACACGCGCACACACACACACACACACACACACAAAAATGGCCAGACCGTGCGATTGGACAGACAAAAGCACACACACTCATGTTGCTTCCCCTATCATCCTATCTTAATTACCAGCAAGCCACCGCTGCTCCAGTTGTCAGTCTCATGAAGCCCCTTCGACCCACAATCCTCTCCTCCGTCTGCTGTCTATCCACTCTCTGCCCTGTCTGTGTCCCTGTGTGTGTGTGTGTGTGTGTGTGTGTGTGTGTGTGTGTGTGTGTGTGTCACTGTGTGTGTGTTTGTGTCACTGAGTTTGTGTGTGTGTGTGTGTGTGTGTGTGTGTCTGTGTGTGTGTTTGTCACTGTGTTTGTGTGTGTGTTTGTGTCAGTGTGTGTGTGTGTGCGCATGTGCTGTCTGTCCTACAGTACATCTCACTGTCTGTCCTGCTGTCTCGATGACCAAACTACGTTGTCCTTTTCTGTCTTCATTATTTTCTCACAAAGCACAGCTTGTCTTACTGTAGGCTCCTCACTGCCTACTTGACTGTCTGGGGCCAACATGGGTGGGGTTTTTTTTCTCACATGGTTTGACATGAACAACAAGAGTTCCCTCTCTCCCTCGCCTCTCTTTTGTGTTCAGGGTTTGTTTACCCTATAGGCAACACGTGCATTTATTCCATTTGACACATATATTTTGATACTGGTGACATTGTGATATTATATTTGTTTGTAATATTTCAGTTGCAGCCAAGTTGAAGCCTACAGGTGCAAAAGCAATGTTTCAACAAATGTATGATTATTTGTTAATGTGAGGACACGTCAAAGGACAAAGGAAGTTGTATTTGAAGTTGTTTATAAAGAAATAACACATAATTAAATATTTCAGCTATTAAAGCAGTTGCCAATACCTGTCCCCTTTAGGACAATGCAGGTAGCAAATAAATGCAAAGACAAAATAAATCTTTATAATACTCTTCATCACAGATCATTAGGTATTTAGGTCTATATAAAAATCTGATGAAGGCCTAAGCATTATTTTGATAATTTTGCTGTTGGCTGCAGATATTTTTTTTTTCCATAAAAATAATAACAGCAATAGCTTATTTATTATTTAATTCTGAAAAAAAATGTATAATTAATTTTTTACACACTTTAATTGACTGAATAGGTTCATCTCCAACACAAGGCCATCCCATCCTACACATAGGCCTATATGATTATTATCAAAACACATTGAGGTTTGACACTGCGGAGAAATGGTCGAGTCCCCACCGACCCGGAGGACGGATCCTCGTCCATCTCCACCAAGCCAAACTACCCATTAGGAAGCCTGTATTGTTCGCGTTTATTCGCTTGTTGTCATATAAAGGCGACCCCCCCCCCCCCCCTGACACACACCCCCACACACACACACACACACACACACACACACACACACAACACACACTTCACCGTTCCTGACACAAGCCATTGCGGTCTTTTTGGCACTGCTGCTTTTTTTTCTTTTCTTTTTTAATCGACATTAGTCTACACTACAGGATCCCTAGAGTTTTTCATGCAGTCCAATATTTTTTAACATTTTTTTGCAAGATCAATAAAAAAACTAAAAAACTAAAATAACAAAACGTATAATCAGTGGAGAGCCACAACAAGGATAAAACTGTATCCCATGTAAAATGTCACTTTAAAATGTCAGAGTGAGAGTGATAAGGATCTCGGGACGCAGTGAGGACTTTGGTGAGAAGTGACTAATTACCCTGTGGACCGTCCTGATAGTGAGGAATAATGAGAGTCACACAAAAGACCCCACCGGCATCTGAATAACAAGAGCAACATTTTCAATGGAAATTTTAATTTGATTTTGTAGCGGGTTCCCCCTCATGCAGTGGAGAGGGGGCAGAAGAAAGGCAGAAAGGCATTTATAAGGAGAAAACAAAGCGTGCCTTCCTCGCGTCTTCATGGGACAGTTATGTGCCCAATTTGGTCGACAAAACCCAGCGTTAATCAGCTGCTGCTGGGCTATATCCTAATCAATGATCGAGAGGACAATTAAGGAAAAAAAAACTTTGAATACACGCAGATAAATAGCATCGCTAATAATAAAAAAACGTTTTCATTATTTAAAAATAATTTTCAGTCGTATTATCGCGACTGTTAATTGAATGTTTTTAGAATAATTTAAGCTTTGATTGTAAGTAATAAATTATTCTATTTATTTTTTAATTACTTTGAAGAACATGCACTATTGTTAGGCCTAAATGGTATACATTATTTAATATGAGGGTTTGTGAAACTTTGTAGGCCCATTTTGTTTCCACAATATCTGTATTAAATCCAATGAAAACGTACAAATAGCCTACTTAGAATTTGTAAAATTAAGACAAAAATTGTGATTTAAAAAAAAAAAAACATCATATTGAATCTCAATATAATAACATAATATAACAGCAATGCAATTACTACAGAACAATGTTCAAAATTGTATCTGATATTTAAACTTTTCAACCAATATTTGCAGCTGGCCCATAATTCAATTAAAAACATCATAATAGAGGCAGCCATAGAGACGTCGATATTCATTTAAATATTCAAACCACCACCACCTGACATAACCAGAGCCAGGGCACCTCACTGTATGGCAGAAAATGTATATATATCTATCTATATAGATATAGATATATAAAAATAAAACACACATTCCAGGAGAAAATCAAGTCCCATTGTGTGAGACAGCTCCACTTATTGCACAGTGGAGTGGTATATGCTAACTATGTAGGCCACGGTGCATGCAAATACTCTCTCTCTCTCTCTCTCTCTCTCTCTCTCTCAGCGCTGTGGAAGATTAGAAGATAGACACCAAGCCACAGTGGGCTCTCCTCCAAGCCTGTGTCCTATCTCCTCAGGACTGGAGTGAGAGAAAAAAGCATCCTAATCCTTTACCTTTCATAGTGATCTAAAGCCGATTTAAGACCGTCACTATAGCCTAGTTTGTATTTATTTCATGTTCATCTGCAGCTCAAGGCGACACTCTGCACACCCACTTATGACATGAGTGAAGACGTGCGTGTGTGTGTAAGTGACTGAGTGAAAGAATGGGATATAGAGAGGATGCATGTGACAGACGAGGCAGAGGCAGAGAGGAATACATAGTGGGATAGAATGAGAGAGAGAGAGAGAGAGAGAGAGAGAGAGAGAGAGAGAGAGAGAGAGAGAGAGAGAGAGAGAGAGACAGACAGACAGAGACAGAGAGAGACAGAGAGACAGAGGAGAGGGGGAGCAGAAGTTGAGGTGTCATTACATTATGTGCAGCAGTTTGGACAGGAGGACAGATCCAGATACTAAACCATCACCACATATAAATGTACTCCGACAAGAAAATGTAGACTGACAGACTTTCTGCCTTAAGACCATAACCCAGACAGACAGCCTGTAAAACATTCACTCTCATATACACACACACACACACACACACACACACACACACACACACACACAAGCTATTGACCGCCAAGCAACCAGGCCCACACAGTCGCGTTCTCTCCTGTCTTTTGATGCTCAAGGCCTCGCTGTATTCTTCCATGAGCTGCTCCTGCCCAGCATTGACAGAGCTAATCACTGCAGGAACAACTGTCTCAGGAGCAGCCAGGCACACACACACACACACAACACACACACTAATACAAACACACACACATACTAATACAAACACACACACACACACACACACACACACACATACACATAAACACAACACACACACACTAATACAAACACACACAGACATGCACACACACATGCGCACAGACAGACAGACACACAGACACACACACACACACACACATGGGCACATACACAAACACATACATACGTGCGCACGCGCACACGCACCCACAACCCTCACTCACTCATTGATCCACTCGCTCACCCATTCCCTCAATCACTATATCTCATGCGTAAATACACATATACATCTTTCTTTCCCCCCACCTCTCTCTTACACACGCTCCACGCACACACACACGCACGCACGCACGCTAGCACGCACACACACACAGAATGATTGACACACAATGGCAGTGGAATTTATGCAGCCCCCCCTCCGTACCCCCATCCACCGCATCCCATCTCTCTCTCTCTCTCTCTCTCTCTCTCTCTCTCTCTCTCTCTCTCTCTCACACCCCATCTTCCTTGGAAAGACAAGGAAGATAGGGTGGGTGGTGGCTCTGGAGGTGGTGGTAAGAGAGCGGTGAGGAGGTGTGTGTGGGGTGGGGGGGGTAGTGGCGGGGGTAGAGGGCAGGGCTGACGGTGGGGTGGTTGGTGAGTGGGTGGGTTGGGGGGGTGGGGAGGGTGGTGTTGAGAGAGTAAGACAGAGAGAGGGGGAGAGAGAGAGAGAGAGAGAGAGAGAGAGAGGCAAAGAGTAAGAGAGAGAGAGAGTTTCTCCATAATATTCACTTCCCAGACTGCCTACCCAAAATGAATTCTCCCTCCTCCTAGTTAGTGGCGAGGCTTAAGCTAGCCTGCTTCTGCTCCTTCTGGTCCTTCTTCTTCTTGTTCTTCTTCTGTGGTGTATTATTGGTCTATTTTGTTGGCGTGCGGAGGCCAGCGGTGTAGTGCTGTAGTGATGCGTGGCTGTACGAGGAGAGGAAACAGTGAAGTTAATTAGCGAGTGGACAGCTCTCCACGCTGCACTCACACACTTGTGGCATTGTGGTGTAGCACCACTTCTGCAGCACACACACTCTAGAGTCATCCTCCCCTTGTATCCTATGTCACGCTCTGGCTCGTGCACGCACGCACATACACGCACACTCCCCCCCCCTCCCCACACACACACACGCACACACACACACACGCACACACACACACACTCTAGAGTTATCCTCCCCTTGTATCCTATGTCACGCTCTGGCTCGTGCACGCTCCCTTTCCAATGGCGCAGACGATGAACCCCCACACAAACACACACGTGTGCATGCTCCCTTTCCAATGGCGCAGATGATGAACACACACACATACACACACACAGGAATGTATGTGCAGCATGTGCAGACACAATCATTGAAAACTCCCTCACACTCTTGTGCAGTTGGGCCCACGCCGTCCCGCCTGCCTGGATTTATCCAGATAGCCTCAGAGATAACACTTGGGCTTTCAACTGTGTGTCCGATGTTATCACTCGTTCCTCTTTCTCTCCCGCGCGCCTTTTCTTAATAAGAAATATGAACCTGTCACACCGTGCGCCTGACAGATTTGTTACATAGTTCGGCGGTAGATAATGCTGACAATGGGGGGGGGGGGGGGGGAGGGGGGCAAAGGGCCACACAGAGTTAGCAGCACTAAAGTGTCCCACACACACACACGCGGGCATACACACACGGGCCTAATCAGCTGCAGGAGATCACATCTGCCCTGACAGCAGCTGCATCACTGTGGCGGCGTGAGAAAGCTGCAGGTCGATGCCCCCTTTCTTCTCCCAGGACAGAGTGGGTGTTCTCTCTCTCTCTCTCTCTCTCTCTCGCTGTGTACCCCCCCCCCTCTCTCTCTCTCTCTCCCTTTCTTCAGAGCAGCCAATTAACCTGGGAGCAGAGCACTAATGAGTTCCCTCTGGTGGCACTGCGCTCCTGAATGGAGTTGTAGAGAAAGAGGGGATGGAGAGGAGTGGGGGGGGGGGGCAGAGGGGAAGGAAGGAGGGGGGTCGCAGCCGTGGTTTGGGGTTGGAGAGGGTGTGGGTGAGAGAGAGAGAGAGAGAGAGAGAGAGAGAGAGAGAGAGAGAGAGAGAGAAGGAGGTGGGGTTGGCGAGAGTGTGGGTGTGGGACTCAAGGAGAGGGTCGAGGGACTTTGGCGAAATGGGAGGGAGGGAGGGGGGCGGTGGTAGGAGTGGTGGTGTTGGGTGGGGGGGCGGGGGGGAGAGGGGGTGTCGGAGGGGCAGCCACCAAACGGGACAGGGTAACAGTGAGTGGACGCATACAAAAAATGAATAAAAAGTATTTTAAGAGAAATCAAAAAAAAAAAAAAAGATGGAGTGGGGCTCAGGGTTGCGGGACTGGGGGGTGGGGGGGGGGGCAGAGAGAGAGAGCGAGAGAGAGAGAGAGAGAGAGAGAGAGAGAGAGAGAGGGGGACGATGGGGTTCCTGGGGAAGAGGGAGCCTGGACCAGGGGGATGATGGAAGACGAGTGGGGACACACAGCAGTAGCATCCAGCCG
>JAOPHQ010005768.1:0-22500 GCA_030340625.1 Merluccius polli | reverse complement strand
ACCCAAACACCCCCCCCCCCCTACCCCAACCACATCAACCCCCACCCCTGACACACACACACACACACACACTCCTCCTCTCCCCCCCCCCCACCCCAACACTCTCTCTTTTCTGCTGGGATCTGTGTCATCATTTTAATTAATTTCTAATCAGGCGAGAGTAAACTAATCAGTGGAGGCATTACAACAATGACAGTTGTGGCTGTGCTGCTGCTGCTGCTGCTGACACTCTGCTCTGCATACTGAGGCTCCAGCACCACCACCCAAATACATAGCTGCTCTACCTACACACACTCTATCTACACTGTGGGTTTTCATGTGGACGTTTGTGTGGTGTGTGCGTGTGTATTTAGTCTAGTGTGTGTGTGTGTGTGTGTGTGTGTGTGTGTGCGTGTATGTATGTCTGCCTGTGTGTGTGTGGGTGTGTGTATGTGTGTGTTGTGTCAGCATTCACGCGAAAAAAAAGCCTCCATCTTTATCTGTGTATTGTGTGGAGATTTGCACCAACATGTATTGTCATTATAAATGTTATTATAAATTCTGCACTGTTGATTTTCATCTGCATTTTATAGAATATATTAAAAGAAGACGAAAAATACAGGCAATTGTTGATTGGATGAAGATTGGGGGATTTTTTTTACGGACATATGATGAAAATACATGTAAATGAACAGATTGGATAAATGTAGGACTGTAGCCCGGTCTGAATGGTAGATTTCTGCAGTCTTAGAATGACAGGCACAAAGACCACAGTTATCTGTAGGCACCCAGATCCCACCAAGGCTGAACCATTGTAAAAACACAGAGAGAGGGAGACGGGGAGAGAGAGAGAGAGAGAGAGAGAGAGAGAGAGAGAGAGAGAGAGAGAGATGGATAGAGAGGGCGATGGAGATGGAGAGAGAGAGGGACAGGGAGAGAGAGCGGGAGAGGGAGAGAGAGAGGAATAGACAACTCTAAGGAGACAGCAGGTGAGATAGAGAGACAGACAGAGAAAGAGAGCAAGGCATAGAAAGAGAGAGAGAAAGAGAGAGAGAGAGAGACAGAGAGACAGAGACAGAGAGAGAGACAGAGACAGACAGACAGACAAACAGACAGAGGGAGAGATAGAGAGAGACAGAGACAGAGAGACAGAGACAGAGAGAGGGAGAGACAGAGAGAGACAGACAGACAGAAAAAAGGGAGATTTTGGCCAATAGTACAGACAATGTTACAAGGGAGCCTTGATTAACCTCTTCAACATTTACCATGGGGAATAAAAACAACACACATCACAATCTCCATCTCTCTCTTATACACACACACACACACACACACACACACACACGATTCTGGTAGCCACACGCAAAATTGTGAAAACTACTATTATATGATTATATGACAATAGCACTGATGACACAGTGACAATGAGGATATCCTTCCTGGGAGTTACCAACACCACCAGCACACAGGGTGATAGAGTGTGATGAACTACATCAGAAGAGATATTCAAAGTAGAAGTAAGAAAGTGTGGCGGTTTCAATCTGACCCTCATGGCACTGCTGGAAGGAAGCCTTGGGCAGGCTGTTCTGCTGGGGTCATGTGTGTGCAAACTGTGGGCCTGCTTCACCACCACACACAGTCAAGGGTCTTTCACACTGGGCCTCACCAGGGACATTACTCTCCACCTTCTCTGAGGCACTCGTGGAGAGTAGAGAGAGAGTATAGAGAGAGTAGAAAGAGTATAGTGAGTAGAGAGAGAGTAGAAAGAGTAGAGAGAGAGTAGAGTAGAGAGAAAGTAGAGAGAGTAGAGAGTAGAGAGAGCAGAGAGAGAGATTCCAACGTCTCTTCTCTTTGAGATTTAAATCATCCATCTGCAAGCTCCAGAGATGAGTATGACCTTTGACCTGAGACGGTAGACCATGACCAGATTCTCTCTGAGCGAATGTGGGAGTTGTTGAGCGCGTGAGAGTGATTGATTGCTGTCTCTACAGAGTGAGTGTGTTTTAAAATGTTCTTCTTTATATTTTGGGTTAGTAGTAGTTTTGTTTTATTTTTGGTTTATTGTAGTGGTTTGGGGTTGTTCGGGTATACCAAACTCAGTAAAAAACATGGTTTTAGAATCTCTGCTGGGTTCCATTGTTTGGCGGAGGGCTGTAGTCTGGCCGTAGGAAACATTGGGGGTCACAGCAGCATTAAATCTGCTGCTCGGATAAACGGCACTGTGGTGATCTTTGTAGATAGTGTTGAAAAAGTGAATAAAGTGGTTGAGACCGGCATAGTGGTAAACGATACGTTGGTATCAGTGTTTCCTCTCACCACACCAGCTAAGCTAAATAAAGATATCCAATATATCCGCCATTTATTAGTGATGACGTGTTGGTGAGGTAGCTGTCCAGGTACGGGAAGATCATTTCCCCGATTAAGAAAATGTCATCGGGCTGTAAATCTCCGCTGCTGAAACACGTTGTTTCACACAGATGGCAGGTTCTCATGATCCTCAATAAAAAACATGAGGAACTTAATCTGGTGTTTAATGTGAGAGTGGATGATATTGATTATGCTGTGTTTGTGAACTCTGGGTCTTTGAAGTGTTTTGGCTACGGGAAGGAGGGTCACTTAGCCTGAGCCTGTACTGAGAAAGCCACCTCTGCTGATAAGACACAGAGGGAGGAGTCAAAAGGAGAGACACAGGGACAGACTAAACAAGATGGTGAGGGGGCAAAAGAGACACAACCGTGTCAGAAAGACAATGAAACTGTAAAACAGAAACGTGGCAGCTGTGGCAGTCAGAAAGAGAACAACAAATGTAGCAACAGTGAAAAAGCAGTGGAAGAGCCGACTGTGTTAAGCAGTGCAGACAGAGCAGCAGAAGACCTGATGGTGGAGGAGAATGTGTTTAAAGTCCCTGTTCTCAAAAGAAAAGCAAACAACAGTGGTGGCTCTCAGGCCAAGAAAGGAACAGCAAGCGGGCCCAGTGAGAGGCACCAGGAGGAGTAGTTAGAGTCCGAGTCTGCATGGAGGAGGAGGAGGAGGAGGAGGAGGAGGAGGAGGAGGACTGTGCTGAAGACAGCCAGCCTCACACAGACTCACAACTGTCTGCTTATTAACAGCAGAGGGGAACATATGAAGTACAACAGATTCAAAAGTTCCTGCAAACAACAAAAAATTTGAAAAAAGTCAAAGTTGAAGAGTACTTTGCAGACAAAGAATTGTTGTTAACTTCAGTCAGATCACAGATGAGAAGCAAAGAAAGGGGAGGTTACACTAAGTCTGTAGACGAAGTCTACAGACTGAAGAAAGTAATCCAGAAACTCAAACAAGAAATATATAATGAGGACTCAGAAACAATGTAAGACAGTCCGTCTCCTGTGTGTTTTAGTTTGGTTTTCATTTCTCATATCAGGAATCATGAGTGATTTTAGCGTTTCCACACTTAATATAAATGGAACCAGATATGTGAGGAAGAGAGCAAGTCTATTTGAACTTGTTAGACAAAAGACCAATAATGTGATGTTGGTTCAGGAAACGCACAGTGACTTTTTGAATGAGGGAATGGGATGGGGAGGTTGTTTTAAGCCATTTAAGCAGAACCAGTGGCGCTCCTCTTCTCCAAAAACTTTCTGCCAAAGTCTCATATGGTGGAAGAAATAGTGAAGGGCAGACTGATGGTGGTCAGAGCCAAATATGAGTTTTTGCTCCTAACATAGGATTTGCCAGAATTCAGTTTTTAAATGAGATCAGTGTGGTTTTGTGAGGTGTCCTGTAATGTGTTTATTGCAAATGTTAAACACAAGTCTGCATATTGGCAATGTAACACTGCTTTGCTATTAGATGTAGGGCTGAAACGATTCCTCGAGTAATTCGAGTACCTCGAATACAAAAAATGGTCCGAGGATTTTTTTCTGCCTCGAGGAAACGTTAGTTTAATTGTAGTTCAAGCGGCCGCACGGACTACTTTCAATGTGGCACAACGTGCTTACGTCACGTACGCAAGGGAAGACCGGGGAAGAAAGGAGGAGGAGGAGGAGGAGGAGGAGGAGGAGGAGGAGGAGGAGGAGGAAGCGGACGTACAGGTGTTTAACTGAGGGAGTGGGAAAATGGCAGAGGCGAGGAGAAATAGCGACGATGAAACAGAAGAAAAAGGCGATAAAAAAAAGACAGAAAATGTCGAAAGTGTGGGAGCATTTCCGACTGAAAAGAAAGGAGAACACCGTGACGTGTATTCGTTGTAACTGTGCGTTCACACCAGAAGCGAATTGCGCTGCAAAGACGCTTTGGTCGCTCATAAAGATTCGCTGCGAATATTTTTGTTCGCTCAAGACGCACAATTAAATTATGCAGACGCATTTAAAGGAGCCGTATGCTTTTAGACAGCCATATCAAAGAGTGAACTCCCACACACTTTGGCCATACTGCAGAGACGGTTTTGCTTGTTGGATAAACGATAGTCGCACATCCCTCGTAACTACGCCGTGAAGGTGAACCCTCCCGGACTCCGCTATTAACATGAACCGCTCGGCCGGAGGAGCCGCACATCCACACGCACCGGACACCACAATACCAACATGTTTTCCATTTGATTGCTTTTAAATAAAGTTGTGTGCAGTTATACGGTAAATACGATTAAGTGTTCAATGTCTCCTTCCTGGTCCAGAACCGCTTGGTCCATGCCGTTAATAGGCGGCCCGCTTCGTGCGTGTGCTTGTAAACATGATATTTAAGCTGATTATTACGGTATTGTCTCTGAAATAAAAAAGGCTTGGATCGTACAACACCGGGTGCCCCGCCACAGCCGCGATTATCTTTTCCGTCGACATTTTACAGTAGGAACCAATAGGAACCAAAGTGCCGGTGTTCCCTGGGACCCACGCAAGCGGAGAGCGTCTACATTCAGATTGGCTGTCAGTTTTTGACGCTTCTGGTGTGAACGCACAGTCACAGCCCTTGCATACCACAACAGCACGTCTTCAACACCCGGAATTGAGCGGAGGACCGGAGACAAGGTAATATTAACGTAGCAAATCAGTTTGATCAACGTTAATGTATTTTACGAACATAAACGCCTGCCTTGCAGAGGGCTAGGTTTTTGTTAATTATGACTGACTCAAGTTTGTGGTTAGTTTATTACGAGCGTGACGACATGACTTCATAGAGGGTTGATTTAAAATTTAAAAGGACAGCGCTGATGAGTCTAGATGGAAATAAAAACATAATAAAGTTAATTAAGCAGTTGTAAAATTTAGTCAACTACTACGTAGCTGGTCACAGTGTGTCTCACTCTATTGATTATGTGTGTGGTTATTGTGTTCCAATACAGTAGTCTTAATTGTACACTGCAAAAAGACACTGCAAAAACTCAAAATCTTTAAAACATATATCTAGTCAGCTGGTGTAAATTCAAAAATGCACAGCCATGAACCTACTGTATTAGGTCATTTAGTCATAGTAATATTAACTAATTATTATTTATCTTCTTTTTCCAGTAAATCATCACAGTCTCGGATGGACAAATTTATCTGTAAAGCACCATTCTGTGGCCCTGAGCAAGCAGCTGAGCTGTTATGAGCATGTTATGCACAACATAAAGGCTTATTTTGCCTTCTTTCTTTTTTATAAATGCCTTATGTTTTTGATAACTTGAAAGTAATGTAATTTTATTTATTTTTGATATCTTGAAAGTAATTTTATTTTATTTATTTTTGTTATCTTGAAAGTAATTTAATTTTATTTGTGTTTTACTTATTCTTATTTATGTTAGCAGTTGCCTCTTTGGTAATGTTTCAAGACCAGAAAATACTTGCTAAATAAAAACAGTTGATTCTAAAAAAGGAAACCAATTGGTCATTCATTATTAAGTGAAATATGTTATTTTCTCTTGTGTATTCATAATTGCGTTTATGAATGCGTTTTATCCGATTACTCGATTAATCGATGTAATTTTCAGTAGAGTACTCGATTACTAAAATATTCGATAGCTGCAGCCCTAATTAGATGCACATTTTAGAGAGACACTGTGGTATTATTTTGGAAAGTTTTTAGAACTAGGAAAGGAGATTTTACATCATTGAGCAGTGGTGGGATTGTGGGAAAGTGGAGATCAAGTAGTTGTGTCAACAGTACGCTTTCAATGTCTCTCGTGACATCACCAAATCTATGAGAGATCTGGAGATTGAAATACTGGAGCTGCAGAGGTCTGCAGGCTCCACAGGAAATCGAGGCTGAATTGAGACCTCAAATCGAAAAAAGCCATACTGGCAGACCTGCCGGGCTCAAAAGCACAAGGAGCGCTGGTTCCATCTCGCTTTCAGAGCGTTGCTCTGATGGACTCACCGTCACAATTCTTTTTCAGTCTGGAGAAGCACGGGCAGAGCAGATTCATCCACAGATGAATCTTTGGATTTTTATTCTAACCTGTGTGACTGCGAGTACACTGAAGATTAGGGGACTTTTGTCTCCTTCTGCAATGGGATGCCCAGAGTCTCGGTGTAGACCAACAAAGAGCTGGAGGGTCCTCTGACTCCAGAGGAAGTGTACGTGGCACTGCAGAGCATGCAGGGGGGGAAGGCCCCTGGGATTGATGGACTTCCACCAGAGTTTTATAAAGCTTTCTGGACTGAAATGAGAGAAGATGTTTTAGAAGACTTCACTGAAAGTTTGAATGACTCGTCTCTGCCTCGGAGCTGTAGGAGAGCAGTTTTGACTCTGGCCAAAAAGGGGAGGCCGGTCTCTCTGCTATGTACGGATTATAAGCTGCTTGTGTGCCCAGTAGTGATGGGTCGTTCGCGAACGAACTAGTTCGAACGAACGACTCTTTAAAGTGAACGAACTGACCTCGTTCGCCACCGTCGTTCGCGTCGTTCGTCTCGTTCGCTGAGTCTCTCTGACGCGCTGATTCGCGGCGCCGCTGATTCGCGAGTCGTGACTCGTTCGCTGACTGATTGACTCGAGGACTGAGACGTCACTCACGACTCGTCATCACGAGAGCCAGCCAATGTATGTTGTTTGTCTGTCTGTGACAGTCTAGGACGCTTTTGAATGGTTGACACATTAACAATACCACTTTCACATTTGAATATTGCCTTTTACATTTACATATCAGTGAAATGGTAAATAGGCCTACATGCTGTCTTTGTATTTTCTGTGTCATGCCAGATTAATAAAATATTTGAATGTCTCGTCAATCTGTCTCGTTCTTTCATGCTTCCTTCTCACGCACGCAACCCGGCCGGGACCCGCAATATAAAATATGCCCAGAATAAACACAACTGTACATCATTAACTTTAAAACTCATCATTGCTAAATCAAGTCTATTATCTTGCTGATACATCCAATAATCTACTACGCCCCCCCACACACACACACACACACACACACACACATCGCGCTGCGTTTGGTGTGTCTAACTTTACCAAGTCTATTATCTTGCTGATATATTAAACATCCAATAATCTACTACGCCCCCCCCCCCCCACACACACACACACACACACACATCGCGCTGCGTTTGGTTTGTCTAACGTTACGTTGAATTGGGGGAACGGGGCATTTTGATCCTGACATGTCATTATGCATACATTAAATAAATCTGTTGAACTCAAATGAAATACATATGTTAACATATTCAACCAGACACAATGTTGTATTTGCTATTAACACATTTATTAACGCCATCAAGCACCATTGCACGATTGTGAATCGTGATTTCATGATTAGTTAGTAAATGAGAAGAACGAGGGAGTCCGAGACCGACTCAGCTGAATTCGTGATTCGTTTGAATGTTGTGTGAACGAGGAGGAGCCGAGTCTGACCGACTCGGCTGGCAGTCGCCGTTCGCGAATGACAGCCCTGAGCCGAGTCGTTCGTGATTCGCGAACGAGGGAGGAGCTAAGTGAACGACTGAACGAGTCAGTGAATGATTCAGCGCTACCGGAAACACGAACGAACGAACGAACGAACGAACGACTCTTCATGGCGAACTGAACGACGCGAACTAGTTCGCGCAAACGAACGAGGAAATCCACCACTAGTGCCCAGCAGGTTCATTGTTGACAATGTGTCACTGATTTGAGATCTTTTGGAAGTCTATGGTTCTTTGGGTTTTGATGCTGGTCTGGTTACTTTAGACCAGGAAAAAGGAGTTTGACCGGGTTGAGCACCGTTACCTTTGGACAGTTTTACAAATGTTCAGCCTCAGCCCTGGACTCATTGCCAAGATTAAGGTTCTGTACGAGGACAGGTGTACTAAAAATCAATGGTGGTTTGTGTAAACCTTTTAAAGTAACTTGGGGTATAAAACAGGGCTGTTCAATGTCCGGTATGCTCTATGCAATTTCTATTGAGCAAATGTTGCAAAATGTTTTAAAAACGTTTTATCTTATCTGCATTATGCAGATGATATTATTGTTATTGTAAGAAATCAGGAAGCGGTGACACAATTAGGAAAAATTGTTGAAACCTTTGGTAAAATCTCAGCTGCTAAAGTGAACTGGGCAACGAGCAAGGCTTTAGCAGTTGAGAGTTGGTCTGCAGGTCTCCCTCAGTTGCCAGGAGGGTTAAGCAGAAGGAGGGGAGGCTTAAAGTATCTGGGGGTTTATCTAGGAGATGATAAAACTGTAGAGAATAACTGGGAGGGAGTGGTGGAGGTTGAGGGGAGGTTGGCCAAGTTGAGGTGGTTGTTGCCTCAAATGTCCTACAAAGGAAGAGTCCTGGTCATAAATAATTTGGTAGCATCAACTCTCTGGCACAGGTTAAAATGTATGGAGCCCCCTGCTGGTCTACTATAAAAAGTGCAGTCCAATATGGTAATTTTCTGGGACAACTTGCACTGGGTTCTACAGAGTGTACTTTACCTGCCGAAGGAAGAAGGGGAGCAGGGGTTGGTGCACCTGTAGAGCAGAGCAGCAGCTTTTAGGTTACAATTTATCCAGCATTGTCTCACAGGAAGTGATGATGTGGTCTGGAAACAAGTAATGAGCACAATTTTAAGGGGAGTAGCAGGTTTGGGTTTAGATGCATCTTTGTTTTTAATGAACTGTAGTTTTAAGTTTGTGTGACATGACTCCATTTTATCAGGGACTCTTTGGAGCATCGACTCTTTTTAAATGAGACAGAATTGAGCCTACAGCTTCACTGTTTTGGCTCCTGGAGGAGCCTCTAATACATAGGGACTGGCTGGATGTTCAAGACGACAACAGACCGGGTCTCACCTAGCGTTTGCGTTCAGCCCGGACAGTGAAGCTGAAACATAGTGGATGCAGCAGGTCCAGGACTTCACAACACAGAGGCAGTGGCTTCTCTACTGAGTCTGAGGTCAAGTCGTCATACCAGAGACATTTTAAACACATCGACGAAAAGGCTGAGAAGTGAGTAACGGGAGATGCTACAGGACTATTTTATTGGAACAGAAACTCCTGATGAAGGAGATCCTGTCCCTGAGCTGGGTCTTAAATTAGACCAAACTGGACTGACAAGACCACTGCAGGTCTATAAGACTGCTGAATCTGAAGACCTGTACATGTTGAATGGGAAAGCTCTGTATAAATACTGTGTCCAAACTTTAAACAAGAAAGAGCTGAGTGGGAGAACAGACACTGTGTGGAGAGAGAGATTAAAGGTGCAGGATGACTGTAAACCAGTATGGAGGGTGTTTTAGAAATTGCCATTAAACAAGAGATCAGGTGATTTGCAGTGGAGAATGCTGCAGGGAGCGCTGACTGTCAATAGCTTAGTTTCCGAGATAAATCCCACGGTGTCCATTAAGTGTCTTTTCTATCAGGAACCGGAAACTATAGTTTTCTTGAATGTGAAAGACTTGAAGTTGTGTTTGAAACCTTGAAATTGTGTTTAAAAACAGTACTGCTTTTATTCTTGGTGCTGGCTACAAAAAGGAAAATGCAAAGAAGTGGCAGCTGTTGAACTTCGTAGTGGGACAGGCCAAACTGTCCATTTATAAAAGCAGAAAAGATTTAATGGAAAATGCTTGGTTCAGGGGAGGAGCTGCTGTCATTGTTTAAGTTGTTGGTAAAAGCCAGAGTCAGAGTGGATTTTAGGTTCTTTTCACTCATGAGTAATGTTGAGGTTTTTCTGTCTCAGTGGACTTTCACTGAAGCTGTCTGTTCTGTTGTTGAGGGGCAGCTGAATTTTAACTATATTTCTATAATAATTATTTTGAATATCTGTTTAATCTGGTATTAATGTGAGATTGTCCTTATTTATTGGAAAATAAAGGTTTAAAACAAAATCTAAAAATCTCTCTCTCTCTCTCTCTCTCTCTCTCTCTCTCTCCATCTCTCTTTCTCTCTCACACACATATACACACAGATACTCCCTCGCTTGCTTTCTCACACACACACAAAAACCCATTTTCGCACGTAGACAGACACACTGTCACACCGTGACAGGCTAACATGCGGTAGAAAAGATTAACAAGAAATATATTATGAGGTTAGGAATACATTAAAAAGTTGCTCCACAGAGAGGAGGAAAGAGAAAGTGTATTCGGAGAACTAACCCTTTTACCCCCAAAAAACACACACACGGACGTGCATGTACACACACACACGCACAACACACACACACAACACACACACCCTTCGCTTGTGCACAGTTTGCCAAGTATTAGGAGGCCATGCCAGCTGCTTGCCGGGGATAGAAAGGGGATTGCGGAGGTGGGGAGCTGAAACCCGTCCATAACATGTCAAACATGAGAGAGAGAGAGAGAGAGAGAGAGAGAGAGAGAGAGAGAGAGCGAGTGAGAGAGAGAGAGAGAGAGAGAGAGAGAGAGAGAGAGAGAGAGAGAGAGAGAGAGAGAGAAAAGGGATAGAGAGATTTTCTACGGGGAGAAAGAAACTGTCACATCATCAGATTGGTTATTCTAAGTGGAGGGATGTGGTGGTGCGGGGGTGGAGGGGATGAGGGAGATGGAGGGGATGGGACGGGTGGAGGGGATGAGGGAGGGGTGGAGGGGATGAGGGAGGGGGGGGGTGGAGGGTGGCAGAGGCACAGAGTTGCCAGGATCTGGCAGCCCTAGACGAAGGCGGTATTTCCACTAACATAATCAGCCCCCAGGCAACGGAAGAGGGGGGGGGTGTGGGGGGGGGGCGAGAGAGAGAGAGAGAGAGAGAGAGAGGGGGGGGTGGGGGTTAAGATCGTAGTGGTAGGGTAAAGGTAAGCAAGGTGAGTTAGTAGAGGAGGGATGAGATGAGGAAGGTAAACAACAGGAGAGAGTGGGAAGAAAAGGGAGAAAGGAACAAGAGAGGGAGCCAGATAGAGAGCGAGAGAGAGAGACGGGGCGAGAGAGAGAGAGAGGGAGGGGGGGGGGGGGTTGTATGGGAGTGAGGGAAATAGCAAGACGTGGAGAATGAAGAAGAATCTGGGAATCTGACCAAGGAAATCCTGCTTCTCAGATATGCAGCTGTGGAATTAAAATTGGTATAAAAAACACCCGAACAAAAATATACTTCACACTTTACAAGCCTATTGAAAAGGGGAGGGAGGGGGTGGTGATGGTGGCGGTTCACATGTGGTTAATGTGTGTGTGTGTGTGTGTGTGTGTGTGTGTGTGTGTGTGCGGGGAGGGGGGAGGAGGAGGAGGGGATGGGAAGGTGCACTGTGCTGGCACTGACACCTCAAGCACAAGGGGGTAAACAGCTATTCTCCTCACTTTCACCGCGGGTCCGCCACAGCTGCTGCAGGCGCTAAGACGGCGGGGCAGGGGGGGGTGGGGTTGGGGGGGGGGGGGTATAGGGGTGTATCGGGGGTTGGTGGGGTGGGGGGGGGGTGATACCCTCAGGGGTCTCATCAGGCTACTGGGTGAGAGAGAGGGAGAGAGAGAGCGAGAGAAAGAGAGGGGATGCAAGTGCTCCTCCACAGGGAGAGGGAAGAAAGCCCTATCACACAATTTCTTCCCTCCGCGTCCCCGCGAGCCAAGCACCGGCAAACAGAGGGGCATTGATTCACGATCAAACAAGCGTGATCGTCACTCGTATTCAATAATAACCCGTCGCACAATCGAGAGCGCTCTAAATATACTGTACCTCCACTCTAGGCCAGGATTAGGCCTTTCTCTAAATACATTCCTGTTGACGCGCTGTGTTATCCGACAAAGGCCTATCAGGATCGCAAACAGCCGTGGAAATGCACAAATAAACGACGAATCAATTAATCGTGTGTTAAAAAAAAAAAGACATTTATTTGCAATATGAACGTTGTTACTCTTTTGTGTGCACGTTTCCGTTCCGTTTCGTTCACGCGAAAGGTATACCGCACTACGCCGGCGCCAATAAACCCGTCAAAACAGGCACCGGGATGAACGAATACATTGCGTGTGCACGCACGCTTGTGCACCACACACACACACACGTTGCAACTCCTTGGGCCTAAAACTCTTTAGATGCGTTTCACTCGAAAATAAATAAATAAATAACTCCTACGCACAACATCCCTCCAAGTCTTTCACACTAGATAACAAAAAAACAGAGAAGAAACTAATTAATTACTGTAAGCATTCAGAATCCTGTCATCAAATCAGTCTGGCAGAGCGTGGCACCAGTCATAATACAATCGTCAAGCATAATGAAGGCACGCACCAGTTAAGAAGTTTCTCTTAATGCGTATATCACAGTAAACGGCTAGAGCCGCGCATTGTGTCGTTCCAACACTGCAGGGACCTGATCTTAATACAAATCTCTGTGTAATGCAGGTCTATTCAGCGCGGCCTGCCTCTGCCCTCCAGTTCAATTACCATGCGCTCTATTGGGAGGAATATTCAATTAAACAGAAGGGCTCCTCCTATAGTTTTATCAGAAAATGAACGTGACAACATATTAATAATGACCTAAAAACTCTATGTGGCAGGCATGCGTGTGCGTGTACACACATACACATTCATGTATACATTCAGTCTTCAGTTTTTTTGGGGTCCAATGTTAGGACTTAGGAAGTTTTGGATAATTAAGAAAACTTTAGCAATTTAAATTCAGTGCAAATTGTGCACACAAAAAATATGTATATATATGTAGAATATATATAAAATATTTGTATATGAATTCCCATCAGTCTGAAATTCACTGTTGTTGATACCCATCCTACAGATTAGAGCAGATGACTAGAGAGGGAAAGGACAATAGAAGGAGAGAGAGAGAGAGAGAGAGAGAGAGAGAGAGAGAGAGAGAGAGAGAGAGTGAGTGAGTGAGAGCAAGTGCAAGAGAGAGACAGAGAGAGAGAGAGAGAGAGAGAGAGAGAGAGAGAGAGACGACAAGAACAGAAAAAAAGCCCTCTCTCTCTTATATTCGGCGCTTGTTGTGGAGTATCCTCTGCTGAATTTGCCGGCTTTCTACTCTCTAGCATTTCCCTCTCGCTGACATTCTCTCTCTCCTGTCCGTCTGACCGTCCCGCGGCCCTCCTGAGACGGAGCAGGCGGCCCCATCGAGCTCCACAGAGTGCTATCAGGATTAGGATAATTAATATCATCTCATTTCAACGGAGGGGCGCTTGGCGGCCGCCACACACACACACACACACACACACACACACGCAAAGACAGGACACAGGGAATACTGGGGAAAGAGTATACACACACTCCTGTCAATCTAGGCCACGTACCCCCCCCACACACACACACACACACACACCACCACCACCACCACCACCGACGCCACTGACACATACACACACACACACACCATTACCGCCACTGCCCCCCCCCACCCCCTCCCCATCATAGACACACACACGCACACACTCTCTATCTCTCTCTCCCTCTCTCTCCATCCTCGGCCACTAAATTGCAGTTTGAGTAGACAACAGGGGAGAGGTGGGTGGGTGGGGGGGGGGGGGGGGGGGGGTGGGTGGGCTCGGGCCCGGGGGGGACGGCATACAATGGAGCGTGCCGCTGACCAGCGTTCAGGTGAAATTGAATTGGAAATCTTCCACGGCTGGTTAGCATAACAAAGGGCCTTGTGGCTTTAGACAAAGACTGCTTCTATAATGCACAAAATCAATCTCTCTGTGGGCCCGGCGCATTGTTCCCTCCCGCCATACAGGTGTTCCTTCAATGGTCCTTAATCAAAAGTGTCAAAACAAAGTTAAGAGTTATCTCTGGTCTTCTGCAGCTGCTTCGGAGGAGGAGAGGGGAGAGAGAGAGAAGCAAGAGAGAGAGAGAGAGAGAGAGAGAGAGTGAGGAAGGAGTGGCTCAGACATGTGGGGTAGGAAATAGGTACGCACGTGTGTGTGTCTGTCTGTGTGTCTGTCTGTGTGTCTGTCTGTGTCTGTGTGTTTGTGTATGTATTTGTGAAGGTGTGCCAGGTGCTCTTGGCTTTAGAATCACAACCTATT
Source organism: Merluccius polli (assembly GCA_030340625.1). Taxonomy (NCBI): domain Eukaryota; kingdom Metazoa; phylum Chordata; class Actinopteri; order Gadiformes; family Merlucciidae; genus Merluccius; species Merluccius polli. Next base: position 8,186 of record JAOPHQ010005768.1, on the reverse strand, counting down.
TCTCTGTGTGTGCATCTTCCAGCGCCGGAGGAGCGGCGCCGGAGGAGCATCGCAAGCAAACCGCATTTCTACCTGCGGTGGAAATGTGAACAGACGCCGTTCTCCGACATGATCACTGATGAGGTCTCGTGAGCGGAGGAAGATCGAAAGGGAGGGAGAGAGGGAAAGGCGACGTGTGAGGGAGGAAGGAAGGAAGGAAGGAAGGAAGGAAGGAAGGAAGGAAGGAAGGAAGGAAGGAAGGAAGGAAGGAAGGAAGGGAGGAAGGGAGGAAGGAAGGAGGGAAAGGAGGAAGGTAGGGAGGAAGGAAGGAAGGAAGGAAGGAAGGAAGGAAGGAAGGAAGGAAGGAAGGAAGGAAGGAAGGAAGGAAGGAGGAGAGAGAAGACAAGAGAAGAAAGAAAGACTGAATGCTAGTATTGTGTGTGTTTTATTCAGAATGAAGGCCTGTTTGGCTTTGGTTGCTTCCTTTCACCCTGAAGGTTGTTTAACAATGGGAAAAGACACAAGTACAGCTCTTACAAGTGGATTTCTAGTACCCCTTCCCCCTCCTCTCCCCCCTTCTCCATCCTCTCTCCCCCCCCCTTCCCATCATTCTCTCTGCACACCACAATGCCTTCTGTACCACAACATTCTCCCTCTGTCTTCCCTCATTCTCTCTCTGCCTCCGTCTCCACCACTCTTTCTCTCCGAGTCTCTCTTCAGGTTAGGTGGATAATGAAATAATAAAAAATGTATACACGAGTCAAACGTTGAATAGAAAGATTGAAACATTCAATATAAACTTCTGCCTGTGCAACCCTCCCTCCCTCTCTCTCTCTTTCTCTCTCTCTCTCTCTCTCTCTCTCTCTCTCTCTCTCTCTCTCTCTCTCTCTCTCTCTCTCTCTCTCTCTCTCTCTCTCTCTCTCTCTCTCTCAATGACTCACTCACTCATGATTAGTCTTGTCATTGCTCCATTGCTTACGGTGCACACTGTCCTTCTCTAGGGCCAGTGAGGTGATATTTATATAGCAGTCACATTTACCAGGTTAGCAGGGCTAGGCTAGAAGGGTTGTACTGGCTGTGACCTCACTTCACTGCACTGTACCTGCAGAGGGAAGAGACGCCGTCTTCTTAAAGCATCGGAAATCTGACAATCACATGTCTGAGCACGTGCATTTTGTTGGAAAAGTTCTACTCAGAAAAATAAATTACACGTTACACTCGCCTTTTTGTATTAAAAAATAAGAAAATGTAAAAAAATAAATAAGTGAGTGAAAATATAGCATATAGTGTGAGTTTTGACTGTGTGTGTGTGTGTGTGTGAGTGTGTGTGCGCATGCGTGTGCATGTGCACGCCAGCGCGCGTGTGTGCACCGTCAAAATGTGTCTGGTGTGCCAACGCCATGCGAGCAGCGTCACGTCGTCTGGGCTGTTTGTTTAGATAAGGCGTTAGTGAATATCTTGCGCGACCCTCCGTCTGTGGATTAACACATTAATAACAACAATCTCAGTGGGCTAATCCCATCTCTTAATGAACGCCATCACGCACCCGACGCCTACGCGGCCCCCAGCCGTCAGACGGGGCCATCCGCTTGGCGTCAGGCACCCATATGAACCCCTTGTAAGATTAAAATGGCAGCGGAGACGAACGAAGCGCACTTTTACAGCCTTAACGCCTTCACCATGAATTGTGGCTTCAATGCAAAGTCGGAGGCCTAAAGACACCAAAAAGTGCACACACACCCAAACTTGGCACACCGTATTATTTTGTCACAAACCAGGTGGCCCTGTCCTCTTCCTCCTCAGGGATGTCCAAGAAAAGGGGGTGGGCAAAAAAAAACAACCTTTTGGTTTAAAATCAAAAAATCCAAAACGAAAGAAAAATCAAAATTATTTTGTATTTTTTTGGAAATCACTTTCTATTAGCTTTAGTGACACTTATTGAGCCCCGGCGCTCAATCGAAGCCCGTCTGGGTGTCACTCTCTAATGGTAGACCTGACCCCCGCAGAACAACCCGTTTTGTGTCAGACCTGATACAGAACCACCACCCCCACCCCCCCAGACATCACCGTCTCTCTGTCGACCACCCCCGACCCCCTACCCCCCCCACCATCTTCCCCCTACCCCCCCACCACCCCCCCCCCCCCCCCCCCCCCAGATCCCACCCTCCCCCATCCATCTCCGCATCAACCCCCATTCTTTCCCTCCAACCTGCACCCTCTCCCCCCCCTGCCCCCCCCCCCACCCCCGGCTGTCCGGGCCCTTGGGAGGACTCATGCGGGCCAGTTGATTAAAAATCACTTAGTGGGGCAAATTCAAACAAAGCTGTCAGCCTTTGGCTTGCCCTTGGGATTGGAGAAGAAGAAGGAGAGGGGGGAGCTAGTGGAGAAGAGAGAGGAGGGGGAAATGGAGGGAAAAGAGGAAGATGATTCAAAGGTGTATTTAGAAATGTTGTTTGTAAGTTTGTGGTGCTGGGCGTGGCTCTGATTTAAACTCTGTGTGGTAACATTAATGGTCTTTATGAGACTCATGAGTTCATGAGGCGCTTTCCAAACTGAGCTGAAACTAAGAGGTCTTGTGATTTCCATGTGCGATGCCCGCGACCAGTGTTTACATTCAAGATGAGCTGATTAATTATTATTATTAAGTAAAACTAAGTATTATGATATGTTGGATTATTATTATTATTATTATTATTATTATTATTATTATTATTGTTGTTGTTGTTATTATTATTAAGAAATGAATCCTAGTAGCTTCTCCACAGTCAGTTAGAGACAGCAGGAAGACACTGTAAGCTATGCGATATAATTACTATGTGACAGATGTAATTAACCCTCAATCTTCCCATGGTACAGTATGGTCTACTTTACTCACCGTGAAAAGGATTGTGACGTCACGTGTAACTACAGCAAGGAACAGAGATGAGAGGAAGCACACAAACTAACCACACATAGTATGCATAAGCTAAACAGTACTAAACAGTACGCACACAGCAGTGTCTACAGGTAGGTGTGTGAGTAAGCAGAACATTGCATGCTAATGACAATGGTGAAACAGTTTGTTACAGTGGAGATGTTAAACAGCATGGTGACCATCTCTCGCCTTCTTCCTCCCCCACTCCCTCTCTCTGTCTCTGAGTTGCAGCGTTTACATGTGCAAACTATCACACAGGCAGCTGCCAGTGACAAAGGTAGAGCAGCTTGGCTCAAAGTCTCCTGCCCTTCACTTCATTAGCAGATGGCTGCCTCTACCGGATCTACAGTTATAGGCATGCACACACATACACACACGCACACACACACATACACACACACACACACTCACACACACACACACACACACACACACACACAGACACGCACAGACACACATGCACACACACATATGCAGGCTTACATATGCACACATATGCGCACACACACACACACACATGCATGCACACGCACAGGCACACACACATACACACGTGCATGCACACGCACACACACAAATTTGATGTGCAACATCAATGGCGAGTGCTATCTAGCTCTGCTAATTCTGTATTTTAATTCTGAATAAGGATCTGATCTTACTGGAGTTAAAACAGGTGGTGGAGTTATCACAACAGAAGCATTAACAGCACATCCAACATGTTCCCTTTCACTCTTAATATTGCACTGTTGATAAGCAACACTCATATATCACTTCATCCTGATATCGCATTCCTGCCCCCCCTCACCTTATCCTCACTGTCACAAGCGCGCGTGCGAAAAAAAAACAAAAAAAGCCCTCCCCTCGCAGATTATTTCCAGTATTTCCAGTGAGGAAAAAAATAATCAACCTGTGCGAGTGATTTTTTTTATCTCAATTGGTCCGTAATGGCCGCACCTTGTCCATTATGGAGCCGGCAACTGAATGCCACCCATTTCCCCCCCATGAGCCCTTCAACAGGTGAGGAAGAGAAATGCAACAGCCCATTAAGACACCGCCGGATCGCAGACGAGGAACCTTGACCCGCACACACCTTTATTGACGGCGCGGCGCGGCGTGCACGACTGCGAGCTGAAGGTAAAGCGAAGGGAAAAAAAGAGAGAAATAAAAAAATAAAAAAAGAGGGCTTGAGAGGGAATGAAAGCCTAATTGATCGTCCCGCAGTCCCACAGGGATGGACGCCCGCAACACACACATAAGTCAAGGTGAGTCACCTCCCTGGAGGGATGAGAGTCAATGAGGACGAGAGAAAGAGAGAGAAAGAGAGGGGGGGGGGGGACAAACAATGGGAGATGAGAGATAGCATGTATATGTCAGAGAAAGACAGCGAGAATATGGAAGTTTTCAGGGGTCAGAGGAGTGATGGCACCCTCTCAGTATCCCCCCCAGGGGGTCCTCAGGGGTCAACAGTGAACTAACGGACTTGCCTATCCCTGCACACCTGTCCCCTACACACACACACACACAAAGCAGATTGTACAACCTGTACAATCTGAAGTAGGTCTGACAGCAGACATGTTTTATTTAAATCCAATGGTTATTCTTCATTGAAGAAATAATGAGGGATATCTGTTTGTCGTGTTTGTGTTTTTGGCAGTCACCAGAGCTTAGGTATAGATTTGCTTTAACACACACAGACACACACACACTTGCCAGTCTGTTGTGCCTCTCCATCCTTATTTTTCTCCTCTCTTGCTGACCTGGATGCGGAGGGGTGGACAGAGGTGAGCACACAATCTTACGCCGGCGTCCAAACATGGAGAATTGGATCACCTCGGTGCTGACCTCCACCGTGGTTGAGCCTTGGCTATCTGCGCCCCCTCTACCTCCGTGGGTGGGGGGGAGGGGGGAGGGGGAGCGTTCAGGGAGGTGGGACACATTGGCTGACCCCCCGGCCTGGGCCCCCACGCTCAGTCTCCTCCTCCTCCTCCTCCTTCTCCTTCCAACCGCTGGTCAACATACAGAGCCCTGTCAGCCAAATGATTGACACGTCGGACCCCGCGACCCGACCGCCCAGCCCCCACCCAAACACACCACTACTACGCTGCAAATTAGCCAACCTACCCACGACAAGATAGACGACGGGGTCTTCCCTGTTGACTTCCTGTTTTGCTCTTTTCCCACCTTCCCTTGAATTAAAACAAACAAACACACACACACACACCCTCATAAAAAGCTGCTAAAAAAATGGTTGCATTACAGTTTTAGATAAGATAGGATAAACCTTTATTAATCCCTGGAGGGAAATTCAGGTGTCATAGCAACAACAGCACTGAGGATGAGACACAGGAGAGGTACAGCTGAGAGTAAGAGTACAGAACCAAACCAAGATAACAAGAATACAAATATAAATAAGAATACCAATAAAGATAAAGTAAAACACTGAGCAGCTGACCCTAAATATCTGCCCTGAATATCTGAATGAGTGAATGAGTGAACATATGTACAGTCCGTCAATAAATACATATAAATATGTACATATTATGTAAAGTCTGTCAATAAATACATATAAATACGTACATATGTACAGTCTGTCAATAAATAATAGCTGACATATAGTAAGAGTTTAGTTTAGTCATTGCATTCGCTTGACTAAACTAAAGATTAATTTGCTTCAGAGATCCCTTTTTTATGTTTCCATTTTTTATTTCATGTCGTTGTACTTGACTTGTACATGTTCCACTTGTACATGTTGGAGTTGTACATTGTTGCAGTTGCTCCTACCACATGCCACCTTAGTGGCTTTTGCTGGGGCCCTCAGAGACAGGACACGGGTCGATGATGATTGAAGAATGCGTTTATTGGCGATGGCAAGATGGTATTCGCCGAGCAGATGTAACGTGCTGCCATGACAGTGGCTCTCTCCCGAGTGTGTGTTGATAGCTGGTTTATCCTGGGTGCAATGACTCGGGCCAGTCGGACTCAATCAGTCTGACTCGGGCCAGGTGAGGCTGTAAACCAGCTATCAACCACACATACTTCATACACACACACACTCAGTCTCCACATACATGTTCCACTTGTACAGGTTGGAGGGCCTAGTGAGGCTAAACCTACAGTGTGGCCTTAAAATGATTAAATATGCTTCAGGCCAGCAACTGCAATCTTCATTGGTGTTTATTTATTTTCTGGGCCCTTTATGTGTTATTTTTAGTAATTACATAGCAAGGTTGGTCAGAGCCAGGAAAGTCTCCCAGGCAGCCTTACATTCAACCAGCTAGGAGAATAGACTGGCAGAGAAGAAACACATAAACACACACATACCCCCTCCTGTACACCCCCCCCCCTATACACACACACACACATATATACCACTGCCTCACACACAGTTACATGTGCAATCAAACCTCATACACACACACCGTACCAAACCATACCACATGCATTGCACATGAACGTGCGTGCACACAGCAAAGTCACGTGCAAACACATGCAAACAAAACACACACACACACACACACACACACACACAATATCCTACAAACACACACTTACACACACACACACACACACTTACACACAAACAAAAAGAGAATCCCTGCTGTGAGAAAAAGAGCTACAGTACTCCCTACATGAACAGCGGCCTAGATAAACACAATACGCACAAAAGAGTCGTCCCATGAAAATAACCCTCCATCTAACCGTTGCTGCACTTACCTACTCATAAATATACGGATAAATCAATTCACTGAGAAACGCATATTTTTTTACATTTGAAATTACAGCTGCGGGACCAAAAGTACCATGATAGCATAGGTCAAATACACTAACCTCTCCTCTCCATGGCAACAGCCTGCCGCTTGCGGGAAAAAGAAGAAAAAAAAACCCCACTGGTTTGCTGAAGTAATTGTGAGATATTTTGCCATGACCCTTGAATAGGGGTGTGTGTGTGTGTATGCATATGTGTGTGTGTGTGTGTGTGTGTGTGTGTGTGTGTGTGTGTGTGTGTGTGTATGTCTTTCTATATGTGCGTGTATATATGCGTGTGTGTGTGTGTCTCCACGAGGGTTGTGTCCGATGGGATATAAGTTTGTGCAAATGTATGCACGGTGGTCGTGTAGGTATATCAGCCTATCTGTGTTTGAGCGTACGTGTCGGTGTGTTTGTGTGTGTGTAAGGACGACCCCGCTATCGCAGCGTCTGCATTAGCATAGTAGCGTCTCACCGCTTTGTTTTACCATGACCTGTATAATCAGTGTCACATTAGCAACACAACAAATCAAACAGTGTGTGTCACCCCCGGCAACCCTACTGCTCGCACGCACGCGGATACGGCCACACACACACACACACACACGCACACAAACACACACAGTGCACCACCCCACCCTTCATGCTTCCAGCTGGCCTCCATACTGTGTCAAACAGATGCTAATTAATATGATAACTAATACCTATTACACAGAACGCGAGTTCCAAGACCACTAATTTGATTTCTTTCATTTCAAAGGAGACAGGGGGGCTGGGGATGAATTCCAAATCCACCTATTAGAGCGGTTCCTGAGGTTTTCTCTCTTTTATTATAGCATATAGTTTAGGTCATTCTTCAATGTTGATATTCATAGCCACTTGTGATCGTTTAACTACAAAAATGAATGAATACATCAAAATACAAGCCTGCAACTAAAAACATTGACTTGTTGTATTACTATTTGAAATGTATTTTGTTTCAAATTTGTATTTAATACGAATCTGAACAGAAGAAAAATACAATTATTGGTTTGTCGTATTACAAAAAAAAAAATGTACACGCGGCACGCGCAACATTTCTTTGACTCACTCAGCCACAGATGACAGGAAAGCCTTTTTCCCTTGAAAGCCAAGGCCCTTCTTACATGTAGGCATGACATGACATGACATTCAATTCTGAGAGGGAAACTCACATCGACGAGCGATGCAATGCCGGGTCAATGGAGGGGAAAAGAGAAGTATCTCTCCAAGATCTCAAGTCATTAAGTTGTAACTTCACTTTAAAAAAAAAATGAAAAAAATAAAACATGAAAACAACTTTATATTGCTGATCATATTCAAATGTTCTTAAAATCTTAGTTATTCATGGCCTTCAACAGAAACATGAATGTTGTATTATATAATATAGTAATACATTTTTGTAAAGTTTAGTAGCAGTAAAATTTTAATTGTAAGTACAATTGGATGTAAAAAAACAGGAAAAGAAAAATATTTATTACCGTTCAATATCAATTCAATAACTAAACTAAAAACAAATACAAAAAAA
>JAOPHQ010005767.1:60000-82500 GCA_030340625.1 Merluccius polli | reverse complement strand
AGCAGCACCGACCACACCGGCATACTGCATGCTTTGATCCTGTGTAGTTGTTGATTGTCCAAAGGAAACCGGATAAACTGTTGGATGATATTAATGGTATTATTTCAGCCTTAACCAACTTTGAACTGAGCTCTGTCAGCTCTTCTAGCCTGTAGCCTATGTAAATATACGATCATTGTGGAATCGTGTGTGTGTTTGTGTGTGTATGTATGTATATATTTATACTGTATATGTATGTAGGCTACATGTGTGTGTGTGTATATATATATATATATATATATATATATATATATATATATATATATACACACACAGTATATATAGCCTACATGTGTGTGTGTGTAGGCCTATGTATTTTTTATTCTATTTTTATTATTTTATTATTATTGTGTTGTGTTGGTGTTATGGACCTTTCATGAGATGTGTCCTTAATAAAGTTTGAATTTAATTGAATTGATATGTGGTCTACAGAGCGCGTTGATGGTTCGGTTTATGGCTGACTGATGGTTGCGATATTCCTAAATCGTCGGCATTGCAAAGTTGCATTTTCCCCGTTGCTAAATATCGTGTTGCCAAACATTTTTTTTCCTAATCGAGTTATTCCTCTTAGTCGGGGATGTTATTGCATCCCGCACTAATTGCACAACAAGTTTTATACCCTCACGATTTAGCCTATATCTCTTGATCAATTCAGTCTTCCATTGTCTCCAAAACATTTCGTCTCGCAGTCATTTTCCGATTCTTTGTGAATAGGTCTTAGTGAGTTAGGAGTCCTCTCGAGGACTTTTAGGCTCTCCTAGACTTAGGTGTTACTTTTAGGCCTAAGATCCTTTGTGAATTGCTCTTAGTGAAAAAAAATAGGAGTCCTAAATTTAAGACTGACACGCCCATTATTTTTAGGAGTTTCTCCTAAATTCGCCAGTTAGGAGCTACTTTTAGCGCTAAGATCCTTTGTGAATACGGCCCCTGATCTTTTCCTTTATTGCGTCCTCTCCCGCTACAGATGAATACTACAGTACTATTACAGTACCGCTGTAGTACTGCTACAGTAGTACTACTGTACCGCTACTGCCGTGGAATATATGAACTATACAACACATACAATATATAAGCGTCTATAATATATAGGTCATTAAATAAGCCTCAAAGTCTCTCTGCACCTAGAAATAGCTCCCTTCCTCTCTCCAAGTGAAAGGTGTTCAGTGAGTGAGCATTCGCATTGAAACTGTAGCCATGAAGTCTGGTACTGAGGCCGACGCCGATCAATTCACTAAGTGTGAATTATCTGATTTGAGGTTTGGATGGGAGCAGGTGAGGGGCTGGAGGGCAGGAGAGGCCTGGCATGTAAAATACATTGGGGAGGAGAAAGGGGACAGAGGAGAGGAAAGGAGAGACTTGAAGAGAAGAGGGAATGAAGAGAGAAGAGCAAGAAGGGAATAGAGGGGATGGGAGGAGGAGAGCGGAAAGGACTGTGTGTGTGTGTGTGTGTGTGTGTGTGTGTGTGTGTGTGTGTGTGTGTGTGTGTGTGTGTGTGTGTGTGTGTGTCAAATCCATTTACGGTAAGATACCACAGAAGCACCTACACCAAAAAAAGGCCAAACAAAACAACCCATTAACCTCTCTCTCTCTCTCGTGTTATGAAGGAGAAGGTAGGCCAAGGTAACACTAGTGTTATGAAGGAGACGGTAGGCCAAGGTAACACTAGTGTTATGAAGGAGAAGGTAGGCCAAGGTAACACTAGTGTTATGAAGGAGAAGGTAGGCCAAGGTAACACTAGTGTTATGAAGGAGAAGGTAGGCCAAGGTAACACTAGTGTTATGAAGAAGGTAGGCCAAGGTAACACTAGTGTTATGAAGGAGAAGGTAGGGCCAAGGTAACACTAGTGTTATGAAGGAGAAGGTAGGCCAAGGTAACACTAGTGTTATGAAGGAGAAGGTAGGCCAAGGTAACACTAGTGTTATGAAGGAGAAGGTAGGCCAAGGTAACACTAGTGTTATGAAGGAGAAGGTAGGCCAAGGTAACACTAGCGTTATGAAGGAGAAGGTAGGCCAAGGTAACACTAGCGTTATGAAGGAGAAGGTAGGCCAAGGTAACACTAGCGTTATGAAGGAGAAGGTAGTCCAAGGTAACACTAGTGTTATGAAGGAGAAGGTAGGCCAAGGTAACACTAGTGTTATGAAGGAGAAGGTAGGCCAAGGTAACACTAGTGTTATGAAGGAGAAGGTAGGCCAAGGTAACACTAGTGTTATGAAGGAGAAGGTAGGCCAAGGTAACACTAGTGTTATGAAGGAGAAGGTAGGCCAAGGTAACACTAGTGTTATGAAGGAGAAGGTAGGCCAAGGTAACACTAGTGTTATGAAGGAGAAGGTAGGCCAAGGTAACACTAGAGTTATGAAGGAGAAGGTAGGCCAAGGTAACACTAGTGTTATGAAGGAGAAGGTAGTCCAAGGTAACACTAGTTTTATAACCCAGGTAATTCACACAGCAAATAGAAAGAGAGTGAGACACTAACATGAACTTGACTCCGAACTTTACTGTTCTTCTCACATTGTTTCTTTTTCCAACATGCAGTACAACATACTGTGGTCTACAGCGACCTCTAGTGAGCAAACAGTAACTGAATACAGAACATATTTCCCCTTTGTTTAGGAAGCTTACCAGGTAAAATAACGATAAATACACAGTCTCTAAAATAACTTAAGACCTCGACTGTAATCTAATGCAAACTTAAAGGTCTTCCTTATCTCACATAGCATTAACTTAAAGTGTCACAAACTGAAGTAAGCAAAACAAGTTTACAAGGCATTGGCACCTGTCTCTATAGAGTATCTTAACCAAACCACTTTCACATTAAAGTTCACTTTGTCTTATTTTTTTCTCAATATCCAACATTTATTAATGTATTTATTGTCATTCCCTCTTTAATGTTTCCCCCCAAAAGGCCATGAGAACAATTAATGTTCATAACCGTTAATCCACGCAGGCTTCTTTCTGACCCTGGCGGGTTGGTGTCACCATCCAGCGGTTGTGCAGGCTCAGGTACTGGAGGAGGGCGTGCAGTGATGTCCGTTGTACTTTCTGGGACCAGAGAGAGGTGAGTAGCGTTCCATGTACGTCCATCCTCCAGCATATCCGCACTTGAACCAGCTCTCCGTACCGCCCTGGCAGGTCCCTGGACCTTTGACAGTCCTTTCTTAACATGGAAGGGTTTCCTTACTCTGACTAGGCTTCCCTCTTTGATCCTTGGCACTCTTGCACCTCTCCTCACATCTGTATATGCTTTCGGTGCGTTTTGTTTGGAGATGACAGGATTTCGCAGCTGCTTCTCCGGCAGCATAGTGGATTTGCTTGCCGGGCCGATGTTCACCGTTGTGCGCATTTTTCTGTTGAACATGAGTTCATATGGCGACACTCCTGTGGTACTGGGTGGAGTTGCGCGGCACGTGAGCAGGTCTGATTCAGGGGGGGGTTTACATCCAGGGTGGGATCACATCCAGTGGGTTGACATCCCGGTCCAGGGTGGGTTGACATCCCGGTCCAGGGTGGGTTCACATCCCGGTCCGGTCAAGGGTGGGTTCACATCCCGGTCCGGTCCAGGTGGGATCACATCCAGGGTGGGTTCACATCCCGGTCCGGTCCAGGTGGGTTCACATCCCGGTCCGGTCCAGGGTGGGTTCACATCCAGGTCCGATCCGGGGAGGGTTCACATCCCGGTCCAGGTGGGTTCCCATCCTGGTTTGATCCAGGATGGGATCGGACCACATTCAGGTCCGGTCCAGGGTGGGTTCGCATCCCGGTCCAGGTGGGTTCACATCCCAGTCCGGTCTAGGTGGGTTCACATCCTGGTCCGATCCAGGATGGGATCGGGCCACATCCTGGTCCGGTCCAGGGGGGGGGGGGGGGGGGGGGGGAGATTCACATCCCGGTCCAAGGGGGGGGGTTCACATCCCGGTCCAGGGTGGGTTCACATCCAGGGTGGGTTCACATCCCGGGTCCGGTCCAGGGTGGGTTCACATCCAGGTCCGATCCAGGGGGGGGGGGGGGTTCACATCCAGGGTGGGTTCACATCTCATTCCGATCCAGGGAGGGATCAGACCACATCCCGGTCCGATCCAGGGTGGGTTAACATCCAGGTGGGTTCACATCCCGGTCCGATCCAGGGTGGGTTAACATCCAGGTGGGTTCACATCCAGGTCCGGTCCAGGGATGGTTCACATCCCGGTCCGATCAAGGGTGGGTTCCCATCCCGGTCTGATCCTGCGTGGGTTCGGACCACATCCCAGTCCGGTCTAGGGTGGGTTCACATCCCGGTTCAATCCAAGGTGGGTTCACATCCCAGTCCAGGTGGGTTCACATCCCGGTCCGATCCAGGGTGGGTTAACATCCCGGTGGGTTCACATCCAGGTCTGGTCCAGGGATGGTTCACATCCCGGTCCGGTCCAGGTGGATTCACATCCCGGTCCAGGGGGGGTTCACATCTTGGTCCGGTCCAGGTGGGTTCACATCCCGGTCTGATCCTGCTTGGGTTCGGACCACATCCCAGTCCAGTCTAGGGTGGGTTCACATCCCGGTCCGATCCAAGGTGGGTTCACATCCCAGTCCAGGTGGGTTCACATTAGGCCTGCACGATAAATCATTATAATAATCGCGATCTCGATTCACCCCTGTGCGCGATTCAACTATTAAATTACTTCGATTCTCATTTAATTTTACGAGCCGACTGCATCACAAATGCTACTACTTTCCTCTGTGAGTTTTCTCCAGTGCTACAATGCTCTCCCTTCTAGGTTCTCACAAAGTTCAGGGCTTCACCCTCAGCCAATGACAAAGCGCCTTTTAGTCACATGTTTCACTTGTGCAGCAGCAGTGAGCAGAGCACGGACACGGTAGTTCGACTTCGGAAAGCCTTCGAGGCTGCAGCATCGTCAAACTTTGTGCGACAGGAAAACAATTCCTCTCGTACTGACAGGATAAGGCTACCATTTCAACAAAACATCATCAGTAGGGTAAAACTAACCTGTATCACGACAGTCTAAACCCAGCTCACGTTCCCTACTAGTGGGTGAACAATCCAACGCCTGGTGAATTCACAATGATAGAGCCGACATCAAAGGATCCATAAGCGACGTTGCTCTGAACACTCACAAGCTAGCGCTAGTTATCTCTGTGGCAACTTTTCTAACAACTCCTGCTTAAAACTCGAAAAGCCAGAAGGATCGTGAGGCCCCGCTTTCACGGTCCGCATTCATAACCTGCTGAAAATCAGTGTTGGGCAAGCTACTTGGAAATTGTAGCGAGCTAAGCTATCAGTTACTCTGCCATAAATAAAGCTTCACTACACAAAAGCTATACCACGCAGTCAAATGTAGCAAGCGAAGTTACACAAACACAGCAAAAGTAGTTCACTACATAGTAAGCTACTTTAAGTTGCACTAATTTCACATGACAATCAACAGGCATGTTTTATAGATGGATTGAATCTGTGATTAGTAAGTAGTTTAAAATTCCAAAGATAGGCCTACAAGTGGCAGGGATATTTTCTATACTACAAACGGCTGTGCTGTGTTTAGCCACAGAAATACCCCAGAAAATTCAGATTCCAAAAATGTGCAGATTCCAAAAAAAATCTGTTTGTTTGCCTACCGCAATTATATATACATGTTTGTCATGGTTCATGTGTGCAGTAAACATTGCAAAAAAATTGTGGCAGAGAATCGTGATATCAATTCTAAGCTAAAAAATCGTGATTCAGGTTATAAGAATTCTTGCATTTCCCTAAGAGCTACAATTAACAAATCATTGCACTGCGCACTTACACACAATATTATATATGTAGTCTCAAGGCAAACAGACAAGATGACGATTATAGCATTTACCAATCTATTCTGGTCAAACATTTAATCACATCCAATCTACAAATAACCATTAAAGTACCGCAACATATGAAGAAAGCAGTAAACTCACTTTCACACACAACCATAGGGTTTTATCTGAATCACAGGGACAGAGGGCCCTCACATGCTGCTTCCTGTTGCTGCCAGGGCCAGAACAAAGGAAATGGGCGGGACATAGAGTAGACCCTTGATTAGGAGTGGGTGGAGTCAGGTGAGAATGGGTGGATCCATGCCATGGAAGTAGGTGGAGGGTTACTGAATAGTATGGCTCTATTCTACAAACACCCTTGTATTTCACAATTCGTGGAGGCAAACAATTGTGCATTATTTTTCGATAACAGGATTATGCCTCGCATAGAATATGCTATGTATTGCATTTAGCTTGATATTGTACATTTTAAGGTAAAGCCAGTAGTCGAGGGAATCAACCATCTTGTCAGCATTACTTTCCATTGAAATAATACTTCATTAGTTAGGGAAGATAGAGCCGGAGAGACAAAAGCATCAACCTTTTTGCCAAACTTCCTCTGCTGCCGGAGCTTCTTGGCCTTCTCCGACTTCTCCATGATGGCTTGTTTTGAAATTAGTTTCTTTCTGATCTAAACAAAATGCATATACGAATTATGTCTCACATTTTGCTAAGAAACACAAAGAGAAAAATATAATAATGGCCACACATTCACACCAAGGTAGGCATTGACAGTGACCGCACCAGTGAGTGAAAGCTATAGCAGAACGAGAGGATATCTGACCAACCCCACGGCAGATAATTCTGAATCAGATTCAAATCTGAAGGTTATTTAGATCTTTTTAAAGGCGGACAGTGTTTGAATGCCCAGGGGCCGGATTCACAAAGCGTTCTTAAGATAAAACTTAAGTAAATTCTTATGAAAAAAACTAAGATTTTCCTAAGAATGTTCTTAAACGCTATTCACTATTTTTTTCTTAAGAATTGTCGTATATCTTAGGAACTTCTTAGTTTTCTCACTTAAGACGTTCTTAGATTTTTAACTTGAGACTTCACTCGCGTGACTAACGACAAATAACGGTGAAATTAAAAAAATGGAGGATGCTAAGAGAAGCAAAAATTTTTCGAGGCAGGAGTTGGAGGTGTTGGTGGAAGAAATAATTACAAAAAAAAAGTTATTGTTGGGAAGATTCGACAACATTACAGTGACCGCTGAAAATAAGAAGAGGGGGTGGGCAAAAGTTGCCCAGACGGTCTCTGCGGTGGGGTTCGCCAGAGATGGACCCGCAGTAAAAAAAAAGTGGGCGGACATTAAGTCCATCGTTAAAAAGAAGGCAGCTGAGAGGTCGAGAGAGCTGAAGAGGACTGGAGGAGGGAAATCCTCTATTCAACTTGACGCATTGGAGGAGAAGATATTGGGGGCCATTGGCGAAACTCTGGTGGGAGGAGTTGAAGGAGGAGTGGACACTGGACACGACGACGACAGTATCAACAAACAGCTGCAAACTGGAGGTAAGCTAGCAGCAAGATGCTACTGTACACACGCGACTATCACCAGCTGTTTATGGCGCTTGTGATCCTTACGTTGTTATGAGACTTACGTTGTTATGAGAGAAGTCATTATCAATGGCAGTAGATAAGTTACCAATGACACACGGTATACCTAGTACTAGGCTCTGTTGACATGGCAATTAGATGTTAGCTAGCCTATCAAAACGTAGAAAGGGTAGGTCTACTTCCTATAACTACGAGAGACTGTTGTGGTCTAAGCTGTCAACTTAGGGTGACCAGACGTCCCGGTTTTACCGGGACAGTCCCGATTTTGAGTTGCGTGTCCCGAGTCCCGACAAAAGCCTGTCGGGACGCTAAAGTGTCCCGGTTTCCACCAACCACTATGAAATGTCCCCTGCTGTCAGCGATTACATAGCCAAAATGATCCGCCAGCATCCCCCCGGCTCAACAATCGCGCAACCGAAATGTTCCGCCAGCACCCCCCCCCCCCCCCCCCCGCAAAGTGTCCCGGTTTTAGGTTCAGGAAATATGGTCACCCTATGTCAACAACACCGTGTCCTGTGAAAATCGTATGAAACGAGGTCCTATTTCTGCTCGTAACTGGCTAGCACTACATGCACAGATCCTTGATTAGTGTCTCTTCTCAACCCTGCTAGACTACATGTTGTGATTGAAATGGCAGAGTGTGTATTAAGGGAGTTTAAAATAAGAGGTGGGTAAATTGGATTCTGTGACCACTGTGAAATAGGCCTAATAGCAGCAATCAGACAGGCTAGTGTATGTTTGAATGTTTGCCTTTTGTGTAAGGTATGCCCTGTTGGTAGGCTACTAAAACTTGTGTTTAGCCTTAGCTTTATTTGCTTAAGTTGCAGCATAGTTAATGTCAGTCCAATCATACTTTTTCTTACTTTGATAATCCCAATAAACCTTACCATGCCATTTAATAAACCCAGACAAGCCAAACTAATCTAGCACTGTGTGTAGCCTATAAAGCATGCCTTCACCTTGCAAGTGTAAGTTGTTTTAGCCAACTACATAACTAACAGTGCATATCTTTCTGTTTCTGTTGCTTTCCTGTAGATACTTTGGTGGTCCTAGCTGTCGACCAGGTTGCAGAACAAGAACCTCACACACCTACCATTACGATTCAAGAAAATGTAAGTTAATAAGTTTATCAGACACTAACTACTCAACCTAACCATACTTTTGATACTGTTTAATTTACAATCCCTCCATTCATGCTTCTTACAGAGTCCTGAAGGCGACTTGACTATATCACAATTGATATCGGATACATTTTACACACCAGCCACACACACCACCACACACACAGAGGACATGGTCTCCCTTCAGCGTGAGCTTCTGCATGAAGTAAAGCTGTTAAGGTGTGTCCAGGAGCAGCTCCTGCAGGTGGAGAGGGAGAAGCTGCTCATCGAGAGGGAGAAGCTACGCCTTAAACAGGCAACGTTCGATTTAAAAAATAAAGAATTTTGAACACAGATTTTGTTTGTTGTTTATTATGTTATTCACATGAATCTCCTCCTTATGAGATCTTGTCTCACTTGTATGCCAGAATTACATGGGGCAGGCACTGGGCCTGGGACATCACACTCAGGGTCATGGTCATCTGTAATGTTAGGAATAGGCAAGCGGTACATGATGCAGATGTTGTGGAGGATGAACGCACAGGTGATGATTTTACACGCCCTTTCAGGAATGTATTGGAGCACTCCACCAGAACGGTCAATGCATCTGAATCTAGATTTTACTACCCCAATGCACCTCTCCACAACACTCCGGGTTTTGCGTTGTGCACGGCTGTAGCGCTCATCTGGCTCTGTAGCTGGGTGGAGGATTGGGGTCATCAGCCATGGCCTTAGGGTGTAGCCACTGTCACCTATCAGTAGTATAGGAAAGTAAGTTAGGACAGTACAGTGTATGTTTTTGTGTAACCTAAAGTAGAATTTATGACTAGTTACTCACCTAACAACCATCCATCAGGCATTTCTCCCTCATTGAATTTTATCCCCGTGCCTGAATTCATTAGTATGAAGGAGTCGTGGGTGCTACCTGGCCACTTTGCAACAAGGTCTGTAACCCGGAGTGTTGCATCACAGATGACCTGTGTGTTAATTGAGTGAAAGTTTTCCAATTTACAAAGCCGTCCTCCTCATCACTTGGTGCCTATATGGAATAAAGATTAATAAAATAAAACAATATTTGAGTGAATACTTTAAACACCATGTAAAATTGGTTTGGTAAAAACAGCTTAAAAAAACGGAATATAATTTTGTACATGATCTTACTTTGATTGCAATATGTGTCCCATCAACTGCCCCCAAGACATTAGGAAATCCAGCTATATCAAAGAATTGCTGCTTGGTTCTAATACATTCTTCATTTGTTGCTGGAAACTTGATAAAACTGCCTTGCTCTTCTACAGAGTGCATTTGATACATCTCTGACCACTCGGCTAATAGAGGACTGGCTCACACCCAGTGTGCCCCCCACCACCATTTGAAAAGACCCAGAGGCATAGAATCTGAGGGCAGCCATAATCTGCAACACCACTGGAAGAGGTGTCGATCGCCTTGTTTCCCTTTTCAGATCATTTGACAAATTATCAGCCAGAAAAACAATTGCGGGCCTAGAGAGCCTATATTGTCTAATTAAGACATGATCAGGGAGTGTAAGAGGATCCATTCTGTCTCTCAGGGGTCTTGGTGGATTTTCCTCCCTAGCTGCTACCCAAAGAACTTCCATCTAAAGGTAATAATAATAATAAGGACATGGTTTCAGTTACTTGGCCTACTTAAATAATATGTTCATAGTGATTCTTTAAGTAGTATACATCAAATACAACAACTGCCTCCTTGATTTACATGTGACCCAGGCTAAAAGGCCCATTTCAATTACATGTCAACTGTTTATGCTTAACGTGATAGGCTACATTCACACAAAACTGACCAACTTAAATTAAGAAAAAATGTTTACACATTGTCTAGGGCTAAACTAAATATTAATGAAATTAAATAAATGTACTACAAATTTGTTCAAGTAAATACATTTCAAGACTTACCTTTTCACTGCAGCTGTTTTAAGACAGGTGAGGGCTTCTCTTAAAGTTGTGAAGAAATTTGAGAAGAACTCTAAGAACTTTGTTTTCGAGAATCTCATTTGTTCTTAAGCTATATTTAAGGAAAAAACTTAAGAAGAAAGTTAAGAAAAAACTAAAGAAACGATAAGAATTTCTTCAAGAATACCAAATCTTCTTAAAATGTGTCTTAAGAGCACAGTTAGAAAAAAGTGGCACTTAAGAAGCATTTTTTTTCTTAAGAACGCTTTGTGAATCCGGCCCCTGATCAATTAAAAAAAATAGCAAAAACTGACAACAATAACCGCATCTTATATTGGATGATTTTTACATCACTGGCGAGAAAATTCCAAGGATGCGTCAAGCTTCATGTTTTTCCCCACTCAGGACATGCTCTCAATGTGTCACGCCCCGGTCCTGACTCTAATTTTAAAATCACATTACGCTAGGGTTGGACAATATGACCAAAAACTAGATCACCATTAGGTTTGTGCAGCGGACGGGACCTACGTCCGCCTAGTAGGGGTAAATATCTCCTCCCTGAAAGGCTGGAAATCAGAGGATCTAAGTCCCTAACCCCCGGGCCTACTAGTCTCAGCCTACTCTGCTTGCTTAGTTTGAATACAATGCTTAGGCTTTAGGATTGGGACCTGTCACGGTGAAGACCTAAAGGACCGTATACCAGTAGGTGTCTGTATGTGACCTACCTGTATTCCCCCTAACCATTATACTCTACAGCCAGAGGATGAGACGCCCCTACTTCACGAAAGATAGTAAATAAAGTATTAAAGCAATCATTTTAAATGTGGAAATGTATAATTATTTATTTATACTAATTAGGAAAAGGAAGCAATGAAAAATAAAACAATAAAAAGGTAAAGAATTTAAGAATATTCTTCTAATCACACTATATACCAATAATAACAGCATACATATAAATACAGTTCAACCGTAACTGTCAACACCGGTAACACACACGAAAAAAACACTCAATATCACAAAACCACTGAATGTCCGCCCTCAGTTCAATGGTCCTGGACTGCCCACGGGGGTGCCGACCGTTCACCGAACGAACATGACCCTCACCAGCGCGTTGCTGTCCATACACAATGGCGGAGTCACGTGTGGCAGGTAACTACTCACCAACCGCACTGTAGCAATGGCGTGCCGACGGACGCCGACACGACGCCGACACGACGCCGGATGGCCTCCCAGGGCTGACGGCGTGGAGTCCTCCGTTCTTCTACACGACACTCCAACCGCAACTCCTCCGCAGCTCCACGCCGTGCAACACATGCGACAACCAAGAACCCAAACGGATCTATTTATCTAGTTTATCTAGAACCCAAACTGATCTATTTATCTAGTTTATCTAGAACCCAAACTGATCTATTTATCTAGTTTATCTAGAACCCAAACTGATCTATTTATCTAGTTTATCTAGAACCCAAACTGATCTATTTATCTAGTTTATCTAGAACCCAAACTGATCTATTTATCTAGTTTATCTAGAACCCAAACTGATCTATTTATCTAGTTTATCTAGAACCCAAACTGATCTATTTATCTAGTTTATCTCGCACTCTCCGTCCGCCGTGGAGCCCTTCAAGCGCCACCGTCCTCTCCTGCGTTTCCCGCCGACTCTCTCTAGTCCCGCCCCTCTCCTCTCCTCCCATTCGCCAGTACACCAGCCTGCAAAGTCGTTGATTGGCCAACCCTATGGCCAAGTTCACGGCTGCGATTGGATGAGGATCTTTTGAGGGGTTTACACCTACATTTGGGTATCGTTTGTGTATATATATATATATATATATATATATATATATATATATATATATATATATATATATATATATATATAATATTTTGATTCTGGTTCGATTTCGATGCCTGTAAAACGACGTCGGTTCCTAAACGGTTTCTGAAATCCATACCTTTTCTTTTATTTTGTATAGAAATGCCAACACTGATTCTTTGAAGCGGTACCAGGTCCTAACAGAACCAGAACCAATAGGACACCTTCTTTAAAATAAAGACCAAACAACTGATTCAATTGTTGAATTTCTTCCATTTTGAATGGTAACTTATTTGGTAAGACATGAGCATCTTAGGCTTTGTGAAAAAGTATAGACCTATTTAATTTAAACAAATACAATTGTCACTGTAAGTTATAAAAAATAGTCTCTTTGTTTATAGTTTCAGTGACTCTTTCCATTTGTAATAATAAATTATAGGATAACTTATAGTGGCTGTATAATACACATAATACACAGGGCGGTGCAACATCAACTACGTTGACATTCATAGTATTTTATCACATTTTATTTATTTATTTGGAATGGAACTCATATTGCAATATACTGTATATTACAAAGAACAACTTATTTTTAATTGTATATATATATATATATATATATATATATATATATATATATATATATATATATATATATATATATATATATATATATATATATATATGATGTAGTGTACTTCTTGTATGCTATACTGGGAGGGTTTAAGGGAAGGAGACATGCTACTGGTGATGTAGTGGACTTCCTGTACGCTATACTGGGAGGGTTTAAGGGAAGGTGACATGCTACTGGTGATGTAGTGTACTTCCTGTATGCTATACTGGGAGGGTTTAAGGGAAGGTGACATGCTACTGGTGATGTAGTGTACTTCTTGTATGCTATACTGGGAGGGTTTAAGGGAAGGTGACATGCTACTGGTGATGTAGTGTACTTCTTGTATGCTATACTGGGAGGGTTTAAGGGAAGGTGACATGCTACTGGTGATGTAGTGTACTTCTTGTATGCTATACTGGGAGGGTTTAAGGGAAGGTGACATGCTACTGGTGATGTAGTGTACTTCCTGTATGCTATACTGGGAGGGTTTAAGGGAAGGTGACATGCTACTGGTGATGTAGTGTACTTCTTGTATGCTATACTGGGAGGGTTTAAGGGAAGGTGACATGCTACTGGTGATGTAGTGTACTTCTTGTATGCACTTAATGTGAAAACAATAAACATATTGTTGACATTTTCTTTAAATGTAAAAAAAAAAATCTTGCCAAAACGCACGTTAAGGCCAAGTGTAAAAGGTAAGTAAAAATAAGTATCGTTCCTTTATTGGACCCGAGTACGGAGGTGCGTACAGAGTCGTGCTCGGCAGGAGATGCGCCTCCTAGTGATGACACTTACAAGAACATCTCCCTCTGGAAATCATCCTCTGCATTCAGGTCTCCATCCGCAGCGGGGCGCTTCCCCTCCGCCAAAGAGTATGGAATTAACAAGAGGCGAAACTCAATAGAACGCTCCATTGCAACAAACGCACCCATGTCCGAGCTGTCGCTCCGCCATCTTGGACTGAACGCAACACAACTGTCATAGAATGATACAGGTTCCAATTAAAGAGCGGTTAAGGGAACTAAACAGAAGTTTCTAGTTTTTAATATGTTTACAGCCTAATCTAAAACGGCATGTTGAATAATGCACATTACAGTAATGCTGATGGATCCGTATACAAAATAAATTTCGTCATAGACCATGAAACTGTCAAATAGACTATTTATTTACCCCAATAATTTTGAAGATAACTCCCGCTTTCTTCTGCTGGCGGGTGATCATCAAATGAACCAGGGCTTGGCTTTTGGTCTAGTGGGTTAATTGCTGACAACGCACAAACTGTGTAGCCTACAACAATGTAGCCTATCAATAAACTTAAACTTTCTTAGCGGATATTCAATAAACTCTTGTTTTGGTTGGGTCGGGATTGCGTTGGCATCTCTTAAAGGAGCCACAGCACAATTTTACAACAGCCCATGTTCCTCATGAAATTATTGACAAATTCCTTGAAAAAGCCAAAGCACAATGAACAGTGAGTAGATGAAAGGGACAACACATTATGAGAGAATATTTAATAGTAATAGAAAATCATCACAAAATGAACAGTAATACATTTGTTGGTTTAGTTATTTAATCAAAGTTATTTAATTTCAATTAGTAGTATTATTATTATGTAAGAACTTTGTACAATATGTTACATTAGCTATAAAAGAAGAGTTAATTACATATTTACAGATGAGTTAGCTTTAAAAATGTTCTGTTGCGCTTCTGTTTGGGCTGGGAAAGTAGACGATTTTGGGTTCGTAGAATATGGTGAATTCTGACTCCATTGAATAATTGAATTATGTACACAAGAGTGTTTTTACACTTTTTCGCTTTTGCATACAATTCCCCTGCACTTGGTGTATACCTCCATGCCGCTATTCAATAATTTTTGCCCCAGACTAACGGCGTGGATTACTGAGGTTATTTTATGTTTGAAGTTTGTCTCCAGGGCTATGATAAGCTGTACAAATTCAGTGCTGGGCACTTTTAAGCCACCCTCTCCCAAAGTGAGGTCACTGTACTGTTTTCCCCTCAGGAAAGTGTACCTTGAATCAGTGGAAGTGTCGGCTGATGTGAAAAGTGCACAGTCAGTGCAACTACCAAATTTCCCCACCACCTTTTTCCCAATATACCCAGCCATGTACACCAGCACATTCTCATCATGTTGAAATGGCATTGGTGTATCCAGTACGTCCAGGACATCTTCAGGCAGGTCGTCAAAGTCCGGGACATTGACGCTAGATGTAGTAGGCTGGTCTTGGCTAATCATTCTCCCTGGCCTCTCTGAGTCATAGATCCTGGTCTCTCTCTCCCTGACCTCAGTGCAATCCATCATCTCCTCTTTTAGATAATAAAATATAAGCAAACATTATGGTTATGGTATTTAGCAGTGGAAATAACACTATCTCTGTGTTGAATGGGGGCCTCTCTCTATTGGCAGCCACTCTGCTGTAGTCATGTTCTTTCAGAACCATCTCTGTGTCAATGATGACCTGGGGACTCTGCTAATGAGGTTATGGCATAGCAACTTACGTTACAGCACCTCACTTCAATAATGTTTACAAAAACCTTTTCTTATTTACCTTTCCTGGTCTTTGGGAAACCTATGGAATGCTACTTGGTATCCAGTACACTGGTAGTTTTTGCAATTGATGGCAGAACATTGCTTTCTTTGTGTCCAGTTTACAGACATAATTTGCAACTGCAACTGTCAACTGTCACCGGTTCAGTCCAAAATGGCGAACGCGCGACAACAGCGCCATCTAGCGATTGTTGTCAGAATTCCAACGGAGTTTCGCCTCTTGTTAATTCCATACTCTTTGCCTCCGCCTTGGCCACGATGTCCTCGGCGGGCAGGTTGGTGAGGTCCAACCTCTCGACCCGAGGGAGGCTCTTCAGGAGGTCGGCGAGACACCGTTTCATACCGTCCTGGACGAGGGCAGAACATCCTAGTAATTAGCCCGAGATAAGCGCCAATCCTAGATCATAGTTATTAATAGGGGTGCGATATTAAAACGTGACCAAATGCGTCGTTGAGACGAAAAAATGTTGATATCTGGTAATCCGTTGCTTAATAATTATACATCTAATCATACCAGCAAAACTGTCCTGAGTCTTCCTCTTTTTCGTTGCTTTGTTTGAACAGAAGAGGGTGCTCTGAGTTCAGACTAGCAGGTCACAACGTCCCAGTCCTGTGCTGCTGGTGTGTGGTGCAGTTGCAGGCAACAAGGGAGGATTCTGACAAGATTGACAGAGAAGACGCTCCCCCGTCTTTTAAATCAATTGTATGGCAGCATTTTGGGTTTCTCCTTCAAACACAACAGAAGACAGCTCTGGAGGATCTGCTTGGGGACTCTTTCACTGCTGTTGAGACAGCAGAACAGTCCAACAGAGGGTAGAGAAACACATTGAGATGTACAGAAGAGAGGCCTCTTCTAATAGTAATAATATTGGGACTTTTTCACACTTTATTTATGGACATAAGTTTGCACTTAATGCTTGGAGATAACTGTTCAGTCTCTGTGTATTAGATGTTGTTTGCACTTTGAATATTGGGACTTTTTCATACTTAATTCATGGACACAATTCCCACCGGCTGGAAACACAGTTTCTCCCCAAAGGTTCCTGTCAACAACCGCTGACCTGATGAACGTTGAATACATCACATTGTACTCTTACACGTCGATATACTTCACGTTCATGTGCTCTAAAACACGGACGTATATGTCTTTTAGCCTGGTTTATACACATATACACAGACACGGAATAACCAATATGCATCCCTTGTATCGAGTGAACCAAAGCAATAAGAGCACAGAGGCGACGGAAACTCTTCATTTAGATGTAACATTATAATGTGTTATATCTGCATTGCCCTCTTGGGGGCGCTGTTACACTCCTTTAACACAACCTTCACATGCATGGACTGGCATCAATAAAGGACTGAACCCACCTGTGTGTGTGTGTGTGTGTGTGTGTGTGTGTGTGTGTGTGTGTGTGTGTGTGTGTGTGTGTACTCATATTGTCTACATTATAGTGGTATATTGTACTCATATTGTCTACATTATAGTGGTATACTGTACTCATATTGTCTACATTATAGTGGTATACTGTACTCATATTGTCTACATTATAGTGGTATACTGTACTCATATTGTCTACATTATAGTGGTATACTGTACTCATATTGAGTCTTTGAGGAAGTTGTGCCACAATGCCAACTGGAAGAGAAAATGTGCTGCAGGGAGATTCACACGGTGACTATTGATAAGACATTGTTTCCATGTAATCAGTGTAGTTCTTATGAAGTTGGGCAAATCCCTATAGACTTACCGTTTCTGACTCAATAGGTTGTTGGACTTATGAATGAAATCCCACAACCACCGATATGTATGGTGGGCCTCCGGGTTTCAACAACGTCTGTTTGGACGTCTTCGTCCTCCAGATGTCAACCAATATAGAGCAGACTATGACCGTTTACGGCATAGGCGAATGGCCAAATAACTGTTTTATTACTTAAGTTTTGCAATACATGACATGATTTCTTTAATAATCATAAGCAGTGGTTTGGCCTGTATACAGTTGGATAATACTGTGCATGACAATAAAAATGCGAACAGGAACTGTTTGCGTCGGGTCTTATGTTTTTCACATGGTAAATGGTCAATGGACTGCATTTATATCAGCAGTGTCAATTCGGAAATGACATTGCAAAACAAATGAATTGCA
The DNA here is from genome assembly GCA_030340625.1 of Merluccius polli. Lineage (NCBI taxonomy): Eukaryota > Metazoa > Chordata > Actinopteri > Gadiformes > Merlucciidae > Merluccius > Merluccius polli. The sequence continues at coordinate 64,911 of JAOPHQ010005767.1, read as the reverse complement.
AAAAAACGTGTTGTGACTGACTTGTAGAAAAGTACTTCTCTACTATCTATCTTCTATACTATGTAGAAAAGTTCTCTGTTATCTACTATATGTTCATATTCATATATTATCTACTATATGTTTATATGTATATATTATCTACTATATGTTTATATTGATATATTATCTGTTTATATTGATATATTATCTACTATATGTTTATATTGATATATTATCTACTATATGCTTATATTGATATATTATCTACTATATGTTTATATTCATATATTATCTACTATAAGTTTATATTCATATATTATCTACTATATGTTTATATCGATATATTATCTACTATATGTTTATATCGATATATTATCTACTATATGTTTATATCGATATATTATCTACTATATGGTCATATTGGTATATTATCTACTATATGTTTATATTGATATATTATCCTATATGTTTATATTGATATATTATCCTATATGTTTATATGTATATATTATCTACTCTGTTTATATTGATATATTATCTACTATATGTTTATATCGATATATTATCTACTATATGTTTATATTGATATATTATCCTATATGTTTATATTGATATATTATCCTATATGTTTATATGTATATATTATCTACTCTATGTTTATATTGATATATTATCTACTATATGTTTATATCGATATATTATCTACTATATGTTTATATTGATATATTATCTACTATATGTTTATATTGATATATTATCTACTATATGTTTATACCGAATTGATATATTATCTACTATATGTTTATATTGATATATTATCTACTATATGTTTGTACTGATGTACTGAACCAGGTGTAGGGCCACCAGCTGTGAGAACATATTAAACAAACAAATATGATTCTGACAGAAATTTAAAAAAAAAATACATATGCAAACACACACACACACACACACACGCATACACACACACACACACACACACACAACGAAGATAAGATGTTGGGGTACTTCTTCTTTCTTTCTCTTACTTCTCATAAAAACTGAACATGTTTATCTGTCACAGACATCACAACTCACCCTGGAACATATCTGGAGACACCGCAATGCAAATGATGATGAGACGATAAATAAAGCCGCTGAGTGAGGAAACATCCTGTGAGAACCATATGATACACATGAAGTACAAGAGTGTGAACCAAGCTGCTACTGACAGGAAACGCTTGAAACCCTCTTGCTGCAGATCTGAAATTCATAGTTTGTGTTCGTCTCTCACTCTGTTGGTCTAGAGCTGTGTTTCCCAAACTTTTAACTGTCATGTACCCCTGAGACAGTCGACATCCTACTGAGTACCCCCAGCTCTGTGTGTGTATGTGTGTGTGTGTGTGTGCGTGTGTGTGTGTGTGTGCGCGCATGCGCACACTGTTTGAATGTTTCACCATAGTGAAGAAGTGTGTTCTGGTTGTGTGGGTCTCTATGTTTCCGGTTTGATAGGTTCCTTAAGGTTTTTAAATGCATTGTGAAACCATTTGTCATTGTTGTTATTTTTTGGCTTTTCCATTTGAGGCCTTTAGGTTTGCAAGAGAAACGACCATGAGACGAAGCGAGAGAATACTTCCATCCCAACAGGCCTCCATCTAATCACTGTTTAATAAAATATAACCAAAAGACAAACTTCAATTTAGCGATTCAAGGTTACAATTGTGGCTCTTGCATGGCAGCACCCCTCAACTCAAGATGCCTTCCCATGCGCCTGCATGCACTCAATCGCCAAATAACTGTCATTTAAAAATGAAAGGAGTGGTGATCAGATTGTCCAGTTAGCATTTATCACGTTTTGATGTTTTTTTTAACATAATTAATGGATTGTGTGGGTGGGATTATGTTAAGGAAACATTGAGAAGTGCGTTCCAGCAAAATGTAACGACCCTGCGTGATTCACACACTGGGTTATATTGCAGCCTAACTGATGTTCACTCCACATTATCCCTTACATATTAGACATTGTGATATTATTATTCTGCTGGTACACTAGGGTGCATGCATTTACTTTTGGTACTGCCACTGCAGTCGGCTATTCAACAGGACTGTTTGGGTAAATCACAGATTTATTTTGCGTACCCCCGAGATCGATCCACGTAACCCCCGGGGGTACATGTACCCCACTTGGACAATAGTGGACCTAGAGAGATATTTAAACATAAAGAAATGAAGAGCACATAAAGGGAGAAATCAGTTTGTAAAATCCACAATAATGTCCATGGTGTTATAGCTGAGACATGTCTATGTAGTTTTATATGTGTAACCTGAGCAGCTGTTAATGATAACAGATATATGATATGATCAAAACCATCCAAGGAGGCCACTCAGGTTATTTGAGTTTTTTATAAAATGCTAAATATGAATAATAGTACATTCCATATAGAAAATATGATTTGAAAGGTAACACCCCATCTAAGACTTAAAAAAAAAAAAAAAGACCTGTACAGAACCAGGTGTACAGAACCAGTTGTACTGAACCAGATGTACTGAACCAGATGTACTGAACCAGGTGTACTGAACCAGATGTACTGAACCAGATGTACTGAACCAGGTGTACTGAACCAGATGTACTGAACCAGGTGTACTGAACCAGTTGTACTGAACCAGATGTACTGAACCAGGTGTACTGAACCAGATGTACTGAACCAGATGTACTGAACCAGGTGTACTGAACCAGATGTACTGAACCAGATGTACTGAACCAGGTGTACTGAACCAGATGTACTGAACCAGGTGTAGGGCCACCAGCCGTCAGAACATATTAAACAAACAAAAATGATTTTGATGGAATGAAACTAAAAGACTACATATGCACACACACACACACACACAAACATACGCACAAACACATACATAATCACACACACACAACGAAGATAAGAAGTTGCAGTACTTCTGGTTTTGTCTTGAAATAAAGCCGCTGGGTGATATCCTGTGAGAACCACACGATACACATGAAGTACAAGAGTCTGAACCAAGCTGCTACTGACAGGAAACGCTTGAAACCCTCTTGCTGCAGATCTGAAATTCATAGTTTGTGTTCGTCTCTCACTCTGTTGGTCTAGAGAGATATTTAAACATAAAGAAATGAAGAGCACATAAAGGGAGAAATCAGTTTGTAAAATCCCCAATAATGTCCATTAGCTGAGACATGTCTATGTAGTCTTTATATGTGTAACCCTGAGCAGCAATGTTCATGACATGACACTGACACTCACATCACTAAGGAGCTTTGTGTGTACTTCAAGTGGAGGCAGTGTGTGTGAGGTCTTCTACGAATATGTAGACCACTCCTAGACATGTCCACTACCTTCTAGTATACAGCTTGACCACTCCTAGACATGTCCACTACCTTCTAGTATACAGCTTGACCACTCCTAGACATGTCCACTACCTTCTAGTATACAGCTTGACCACTCCTAGACATGTCCACTACCTTCTAGTATACAGCTTGACCACTCCTAGACATGTCCACTACCTTCTAGTATACAGCTTGACCACTCCTAGACATGTCCACTACCTTCTAGTATACAGCTTGACCACTCCTAGACATGTCCACTACCTTCTAGTATACAGCTTGACCACTCCTAGACATGTCCACTACCTTCTAGTATACAGCTTGACCACTCCTAGCCATGTCCACTACCTTCTAGTATACAGCTTGACCACTCCTAGACATGTCCACTACCTTCTAGGATACAGCTTGACCACTCCTAGCCATGTCCACTACATGCCCTTACGTTGTTCAACAGATTCCAGCCAATCAGATGAAATAATAAGTGACTCTTGGTCTCTTGGCTCTTGCCGACTCCGGTCAGCAAAAACATGTGTGAGAAAAGTGTGTGGTGGGAGAAGTGTCTTCGCTGGGCTCCTCCGACAGGACACAGGTAGAGGTTTGTATCAAACCGGTTTATTGGAGATGGCAAGATGGTACAGCCAGAGCAGATGTTAACATGCTGTCGTATGCTGTGAGTATGGCTGTGTTCAAAACCGCATACTAACATACTAACATACTATTCATACTAAGTATGATGTCAAATTGAGTATGTAGTGCGTTCACACTGCAGTGAGAAATGCCGGATGTATACTAGAATAAAAAATGAACCAATATGGACCGGACAACTTTCTTTTTAATAACAATTGTAGTCACATAAAATTAAACTACATTTGACCTCTCTGAGGGAGGGAAATAAGAAAAAGGCAAAAGAATGAATGAACATAGACCTGATAGGGACTAACAAGGGGAGCAATGGGAACATAGTAAGAATGAAACAAACACAACAGGAACAAAACGAAGGACACACACACAAAGTAGTGGTTTAAACGTGTGTGTGTGTCAGCGTGGGCAGGTTGTGTATGTGTGTGTGTGTGTGTAAAATGATTACATCTGATAAGAGTGGTAGAAAACTGTTTGCTGACAGTGATGGTTCAGAATGGAAGCAGATGATTGGTCAGAAAGAAACCATGTGATGTGTTTTCAAGCTCATATAGCAGAGCTGAAGCATGAAAGCAGGGGAAGCGGTCCAGAGAGGAACCATGGCCTCCATCCATGAACTGGACTCTGGACTCCCTGTCCAGAGAGGAACCATGGCCTCCATCCATGAACTGGACTCTGGACTCCCTGTCCAGAGAGGAACCATGGCCTCCATCCATGAACTGGACTCTGGACTCCCTGTCCAGAGAGGAACCATGGCCTCCATCCATGAACTGGACTCTGGACTCCCTGAAGAATATGAGAACTTGTCTTTCCACAAGAGGGCGACCAGGAAGAGAAGATCTGGTAAGACCCTTTTAGAGGATTTAAATACAGAAACAGTAATTAAATACATTTTCAATGACATAAATCTCAAGATTTAGTCTCCTAAATAACATGTGTACGTTCAAGGCAAACGA
>JAOPHQ010005767.1:52500-57500 GCA_030340625.1 Merluccius polli | reverse complement strand
CTGTCTTGTCCTAGACTCCTCTGTCCTGTCCTAGGCTCCTCTGTCCTGTCCTAAACTCCTCTGTCCTGTCCTAGACTCCTCTGTCCTGTCCTAAACTCCTTGTGTCCTGTCCTAAACTCCTCTGTCCTGTCCTAGACTCAGTGACAGTTCGCACGGAGGAGAGACAGCGCGTAATGGATGCACTTGGTGAGTGTTTTAAAAATGTGATGAAAGTTATTAAATGTAGTTATTAAAAGTAAGACTGCTCATCCTCAACTTTCAATAAATATTTTAATAATTCTGAAAAATAAAAAAAATGCTTTTAACTCCTGCTGATACCATTGTCAACATGTCTTTTTAAGATTTGTATGATTTCTCACTAAAAAGCCTTTTGATGGTAACAACCTTGAATGTCACACCAAATGATCGTGATAGTCACACCAAAAACCTCCATCTAATGCATCTGAACATTAAAACAAGGACAACAAAGTACAGAAAATCTACTTGAAGTAATGATATAATATAACATCTGACTCTGCATGTCATTCGGCTCTTTCTCCTCTTCCTCAACCCCATAATCTGTCCTACATATGGGTGTCCTCCATGTCACTTTGAATCCCTACAAGGAACAGTGTGCTGCTCATGAGGAAGCAGCTTGCTCCATTGCGGTCTGACTGAATGACGGCCCATCATTCAGGACATGGAAAGTGTCGATTGCGTGGTTGTTCATTTTCTATAAATCATCTCTAACTGGCTTTACGTGGGCCAAGACTGCATGTTTATTGTGGCTTAAGGACGACAATGCAACAATCAAATAAATAATACAAATATTAGCAAAAACATGAGCTGAAACTAAAGAATTAGTTATAGCAGTCAATAATTTGCTATAAAATTCAAATAAAGAATGATTCTGTGTGTATGTCATTCATATCATATGGTGTAAGGGATCCTATGGTGTGACAGGAAAACGGTCCCACAACATGATATCAGTGTCACACCATATGATGTTTTGTGCACTCAGCACAATATTGTGCCTTCTAGTTATTAGCCAGCATACAATGAGCACATTGCAACATGGTAGCATATGTTTAATGTTTTAAGGACAAATGATTCCTTTCATATTTTTAAAAAGCGTCACATGCCTGGACTTTGAAAAGAGTAGACTCTGAAGTAGACTCTGTGTTGGCATAATAAACTTTGTGCAGGAGAGTTTTATTCAAGATTAAACGTTAAATAAGGTTTAAAATTCAGAAAACATGATTGATGAATTGATTAAATAATATGTATGTTGACATAAAGCAGCATCTTCTTAACAATATAAGAGTGCTTCTTGACAAATGAAGTCATTATTTAGATGTCACCTCAACCACCCTTGATTACACCTTCAGTGCATTCATTTTATTCTCATGTCTGGCCGTCCAAAACCAAACGCTCAACACACGCCCACTCCCTGCTCCACCAATCAGATATCAGCTGAACCTCCGCAGAGACGATGACTATTAAAAACAGTAAGATGAACAGTTCTGTGATTATAACAGTTTTCCTTTCCATTACAGGTGAATTTACACGACTAGGCTGGATGTATTACAACCACAGACTCTACTTTATTTCTACTGCTGAGAAGAACTGGACGGCCAGTAGAGATGACTGTCTGGAGAGAGATGCAGACCTGGTAGTCATCAACAGCAGAGAAGAACAGGTAACAGAGTGTGTGTGTGTGTGTGGTGGTGGGGGGGGGTCATCTTTCAGTCAGTCAGCTGTGTTGCCATGACAACAGATAACATTACTATTTGAAACAGGAGTTTGTTAGCAGACTGGCGAGTTCATACTGGACCTGGATTGGACTGAGTGTCGGAGACCCAGAGGGGACCTGGATTGGACTGAGTGTCGGAGACCCAGAGGGGACCTGGAAGTGGGTGGATGGTACCATCATGACTTCAAGGTAAGGCTGGTGACTCTATTCAGCAGCATCTCTTCTCTGAGAGTGGCAGAGTGGCATCACCTCAACACTGTGCTGCACTTTCTATTCTTTCTGCTTTTCAGTTTCTGGAGACGCGGTGAACCAAACGATTATGGAGGAGAAGACTGTGTGGCAACATTACTGGGGGACAACTGGAATGATAAACCGTGTGCTGATCAATACCACTGGATCTGTGAGAAGGTCCTGGTCCTGGATCATCTGGAAGCTGAACTGAACAAAGAGGGTCTGTAGACTTTGTTTGACTTCATTTGTTGAGAATTGTAAATTCTTTCTATTTCTGTTTAGACGTTCAGATTCACTGCACACAAAATAACTTTGATTGTTTGATTGAAGCGATGAACAATATTGATTACACCGATGAGAACATCACTGGTGATAATGACATCATGTTTAGATCACTTTGTAGTGAGGGACAATCTCAGGTCTGGTATTATGTGGTGTTACATCATGCGGATAACCGGTCTGACCACTGCCCCCTCGTCTTGAGTCTGACATGGAGCTGAGGCTGGGGGGGGGGCGCTGACCCTGATCAGGAAATGGATAGATACTGCTATGATATTCAATCATGTAGGCGAGAAAACAACCCCTAGGTGTGAACCTCCCGGCACGCGGACCGTCGGTCGGGTACTGCCAGTGTGTCCTGAAGGGACCAGGCTATCTTCTAGGTCCGTCTAGCGGACAGTACTGCCAGTGTGTCCTGAAGGGACCAGGCTATCTTCTGGGTCCGTCTAGCGGACCAGTACTGCCAGTGTGTCCTGAAGGGACCAGGCTATCTTCTGGGTCCGTCTAGCGGACGGTACTGCCAGTGTGTCCTGAAGGGACCAGGCTATCTTCTGGGTCCGTCTAGCGGACCAGTACTGCCAGTGTGTCCTGAAGGGACCAGGCTATCTTCTGGGTCCGTCTAGCGGACCAGTACTGCCAGTGTGTACTGAAGGGACCAGGCTATCTTCTGGGTCCGTCTAGCGGACAGTACTGCCAGTGTGTGAGTGGTGTGTTTGGACGGTGCATCTCTAGATACCTGTTGTACAGCGTTCACTCATCTCATCTTCCTTCCTGACGTTCAGTGATGCGGGAGGAGGCCCCCCAGATCTATGTCCCCCCCTCTTCCATAATGGTGTCTGTGGGCGAAGCGGCCACCTTCTACTGTCATGCCCAGGGCCGACCTCAGCCCACTGTCCAGTGGCTACTAGACGGCCGGCTCCTGGAGACGGACGGGACAGACAACCGATCAGCGTCTGTGGTCTGGATGAACGGGGGGTACCTCATCCTCAGAGGTGTGAGGTCTGGTGTGGAGACGTTCCTCTGCATGGCGACCAACAGCGCTGGCACAGCCAATCACACAGCCTGGCTGATTGTCTATGGTAAGACCTGGACCCAAGGAGACATGTCTGCATGTTGGCATATTCATAACATTGTTTATATATTCATAACATTGTTGTTGATATATTAATGATGGGCAGATTGTGTGTTTTTCTCATAACAACTTAATAGTTTTTACTTCATAGTTTTGAAAGCAATATTTTACCCATTTTTCATATTTTGCTTCAAACTGCTGTCGGTACGATTCAAGAGTTGTAAAGAGAGAGAGTAGAAAAGAGAGGAAGAGAGACAGACTTTGAAAATAAACAACCAATAAAACATCCCCCCATCTCTTCTCCCTCCCTCCCTCCCTCCCTCCATCTCCGCTCCCTCCCTCCCTCTCTGCTCCCTCCTTGCTAGTTTCTCCACTGTTCAGAATGGTTGCATTTCACACACCTAAAGTATACTCTTGCAGGATACATTCTGTTTAGCTTTAGCATCAGAGCTAACAGCAGGCTAACTCTTGCAGGATGAATTCTCTATTTAGCTTTAGCATCAGAGCCAACAGTAGGCTAACTCTTGCAGGATGAATTCTCTGTTTAGCTTTAGCATCAGAGCTGACAATACGCTAACTCTTGCAGGAAGAATTCTCTGTTTAGCTTTAGCATCAGAGCTAACAGTAGGCTAACTCTTGCAGGATGAATTCTCTGTTTAGCTTTAGCATCAGAGCTAACAGTAGGCTAACTCTTGCAGGATGAATTCTCTGTTTAGCTTTAGCATCAGAGCTAACAATACGCTAACTCTTGCAGGATGAATTCTCTGTTTAGCTTTAGCATCAGAGCTAACAGTAGGCTAACTCTTGCAGGATGAATTCTCTGTTTAGCTTTAGCATCAGAGCTAACAGTAGGCTAACTCTTGCAGGATGAATTCTCTGTTTAGCTTTAGCATCAGAGCTAACAATACGCTAACTCTTGCAGGATGAATTCTCTGTTTAGCTTTAGCATCAGAGTTAACAGTAGGCTAACTCTTGCAGGATGAATTCTCTATTTAGCTTTAGCATCAGAGCTAACAGTAGGCTAACTCTTGCAGGATGAATTCTCTGTTTAGCTTTAGCATCAGAGCTAACAGTAGGCTAACTCTTGCCAGATGAATTCTCTGTTTAGCTTTAGCATGAGAGCTAACAGTAGGCTAACTCTTGCAGGATACATTCTGTTTAGCTTTAGCATGAGAGCTAACAGTAGGCTAACTCTTGCAGGATGAATTCTCTGTTTAGCTTTAGCATCAGAGCTAACAGTAGGCTAAATCTTGCAGGATACATTCTGTTTAGCTTTAGCATCAGAGCTAACAGTAGGCTAACTCTTGCAGGATGAATTCTCTGTTTAGCTTTAGCATCAGAGCTAACAGTAGGCTAACTCTTGCAGGATACATTCTGTTTAGCTTTAGCATCAGAGCTAACAGTAGGCTAACTCTTGCAGGATGAATTCTCTATTTAGCTTTAGCATCAGAGCTAACAGTAGGCTAACTCTTGCAGGATGAATTCTCTGTTTAGCTTTAGCATCAGAGCTAACAGTAGGCTAACTCTTGCCAGAGGAATTCTCTGTTTAGCTTTAGCATCAGAGCTAACAGTAGGCTAACTCTTGCAGGATACATTCTGTTTAGCTTTAGCATCAGAGCTAACAGTAGGCTAACTCTTGCAGGATGAATTCTCTGTTTAGCTTTAGCATCAGAGCTAACAGTAGGC
>JAOPHQ010005767.1:0-47500 GCA_030340625.1 Merluccius polli | reverse complement strand
CACTAGTGTTATGAAGGAGAAGGTAGGCCAAGGTAACACTAGTGTTACGAAGGAGAAGGTAGGCCAAGGTAACACTAGTGTTATGAAGGAGAAGGTAGGCCAAGGTAACACTAGTGTTATGAAGGAGAAGGTAGGCCAAGGTAACACTAGTGTTATGAAGGAGAAGGTAGGGCCAAGGTAACACTAGTGTTATGAAGGAGAAGGTAGGGCCAAGGTAACACTAGTGTTATGAAGGAGAAGGTAGGCCAAGGTAACACTAGTGTTATGAAGGAGAAGGTAGGCCAAGGTAACACTAGTGTTATGAAGGAGAAGGTAGGGCCAAGGTAACACTAGCGTTATGAAGGAGAAGGTAGGCCAAGGTAACACTAGTGTTATGAAGGAGAAGGTAGTCCAAGGTAACACTAGTTTTATAACCCAGGTAATTCACACAGCAAAAAGGAAGAGAGTGTGACACTAACATGAACTTGACTCCAAACTTTACTGTTCTTCTCACATCGTTTCTTTTTCCAAACATGCAGTATAACATACTGTGGTCTACAGCGACCTCTAGTGAGCAAACAGTAACTGAATACACAACATATTTCCCCTTTGTTTAGGAAGCTTACCAGGTAAAATAAAGATAAATACAGTCTCTAAAATAACTTAAGACCTCGACTGTAATCTAATGCAAACTTAAAGGTCTTCCTTATCTCACATAACATTAACTTAACTTGTCACAAACTGAAGTAAGCAAAACAAGTTTACAAGGCATTGGCACCTGTCTCTATAGAGTATCTTAACCAAACCACTTTTACGTTATAGTTCACTTTGTCATGTTCAGATATGATACAGAGTCGGTTTTTTTTTCAATATCCAACATTTATTAATGTATTTATTTTCACATTGTCATTCCCTCTTTAATATTTCCCCCCAAAAGGCCATGAGAACAATTAATGTTCATAACCGTTAATCCACACAGGCTTCTTTCTGACCCTGGCGGGTTGGTGTCACCATCCAGCGGTTGTGCAGGCTCAGGTACTGGAGGAGGGCGTGCAGTGATGTCCGTTGTACTTTCTGGGACCAGAGAGAGGTGAGTAGCGTTCCATGTACGTCCATCCTCCAGCATATACGCACTTGAACCAGCTCTCCGTACCGCCCTGGCAGGTCCCTGGACCTTTGACAGTCCTTTCTTAACATGGAAGGGTTTCCTTACTCTGACTAGGCTTCCCTCTTTGATCCTTGGCACTCTTGCACCTCTCCTCACATCTGTATATGCTTTCGGTGCGTTTTGTTTGGAGATGACAGGATTTCGCAGCTGCTTCTCCGGCAGCATAGTGGATTTGCTTGCCGGGCCGATGTTCACCGTTGTGCGCATTTTTCTGTTGAACATGAGTTCATATGGCGACACTCCTGTGGTACTGGGTGGAGTTGCGCGGCACGTGAGCAGGTCTGATTCAGGGGGGGGTTTACATCCAGGGTGGGATCACATCCAGTGGGTTGACATCCCGGTCCAGGGTGGGTTGACATCCCGGTCCAGGGTGGGTTCACATTCCGGTCCGGTCCAGGTGGGTTCACATCCAGGTGGGTTCACATCCCGGTCCGGTCCAGGGTGGGTTCACATCTAGAGTGGGTTCACATCCAGGTCCGATCCAGGATGGGATCGGGCCACATCCCAGTCCGGTCCAGGGTGGGTTCACATCCCATTCCGATCCAGGGAGGGATCAGACAGCGGGGGGGGGGGGGGGGGGTTCACATCCCGGTCCAGTCCAGGTGGGTTCACATCTAGGGGGGGGGGGGGGTTCACATGCCGGTCCGATCAAGGGTGGGTTCCCATCCCGGTCTGATCTTGCGTGGGTTCGGACCACATCCCAGTCCGGTCTAGGGTGGGTTCACATCCCAGTCCGATCCAAGGTGGGTTCACATCCCAGTCCAGGTGGGTTCACATCCCGGTCCGATCCAGGGTGGGTTAACATACAGGTGGGTTCAAATCCCGGTCCGGTCCAGGGATGGTTCACATCCCGGTCCGGTCCAGGTGGATTCACATCCCGGTCCAGGGGGGGTTCACATCCCGGTCCGGTCCAGGTGGGTTCACATCCCGGTCCGGTCCAGGGTGGGTTCACATCCCGGTCCGGTCCAGGTGGATTCACATCCCGGTCCAGGGGGGTTCACATCCCGGTCCAATCCAGGGTGGGTTCAAATCCAGGCCCGGTCCAGGTGGGTTCACATCAAGGTCCAGGTGCGTTCACATCCCAGTCCGGTCCAGGTGGCTGATGGCGCCACCGTGTGGCCGCGCCGCTCCAGACAGGCAGTGTTGTCCGTTGCCAAGGTCAGTGTTTTCATTACCGCTGGGTTACCGGGTCCTGGAGGGGCCGACATGTCCGGGACCAGACCAGAACCCGCACCGCTGGACGTCGTCCACCAAAACGCGGTTCAGGTGGAAACCATCAGGAAGGAAAACGAAAAATAATGCACAACGCCGGACTAAGAATGGTTTAGCTCCACAAAGTGCATTATTATACAGCACACCGAGGAGTGGATTACCCCATTTATACCATGGCAACTTTGGTTGTGTTCCCTGAAACACAAATGGTCCGACCAGACAAATAAATGGGTCTCTCTAACGCCTGGAACACAGTTAACATGGGCTTCATATGAAATGAAAACGTTACCTTTATCTATTTACTCCCGTAAAAACAGAGGCAACCAACGGAAAAGGACAGCCCTTCAGGGATTACTCCTTACGTAAAAGCACAGCTTGGGTCATCACCGTTTTAAACCTAATGTGCAACTCCCATCAGCTGGCCAATGTTCTGTTACCTAAAATAATCCTGTTAACTCATTGCTTTTTTTCAGCGAATATCTAGGTTGCAACAAGATTGAGCTAACGAAGCATTTGTATTGTCTATATGTGCAGTATTTATTCCTTTCTCAGTCTAAAAAGAAGTCCGGCTGGCGGGACTCTGATGGGGCTTCCTTAAGCTTTTCCATTGCCAGGTTGTTACCAAGATACTATTTACTGGAGTGGCAAGGTAACGATTTTATTTCCTGACTCATGTTAACTGGTGTCTGAATGATTGTGTAAAACACACAAAAATTACAATACAGTTAACCAATGTATAACATCACACTTAGCAATTAGGTACCTAACAAACAATCAATATTAGTACTCTAACCAAGGAGGTGAGGGGTAGGCCTACCACTGCTGAAAATTATAGAGTACTACATAACACAGGAAAATCCATTTAACAATTATAACAGAAGAAATTCAACATTCTAAATTAGGTTATAAGGATTCTTGCATTTCCCTAAGAGCTACAATTAACAAATCATGTGCACTGCGCACTTACACACAATATTATATCTGTAGTCTCAAGGCAAACCAATCCAATCTATTCTGGTCAAACATTTAATCACATCCAATCTACAAATAACCATTAAAGTACCGCAACATATGAAGAAAGCATTAAACTCACTTTCACGCACAACCATAGGGTTTTATCTGAATCACAGGGACAGAGGGCCCTCACATGCTGCTTCCTGTTGCTGCCAGGGCCAGAACAAAGGAAATGGGCGGGACATATAGAGTAGACCCTTGATTAGGAGTGGGTGGAGTCAGGTGAGAATGGGTGGATCCATGCCATGGAAGTAGGTGGAGGGTTACTGAATAGTATGGCTCTATTCTACAAACACCCTTATATTTCAGAATTCGTGGAGGCAAACGATTGTGCATTATTTTTCGATAACAGGATTATGCCTGGCATAGAATATGCTATGTATTGCATTTAGCTTGATATTGTACATTTTAAGGTAAAGCCAGTAGTCGAGGGAATCAACCATCTTGTCAGCATTACTTTCCATTGAAATAATACTTTATTAGTTAGGGAAGATAGCGCCGGAGAGAAAAAAGCACCAACCTTTTTGCCAAACTTCCTCTGCTCCCGGAGCTTCTTGGCCTTCTCCGACTTCTCCATGATGGCTTGTTTTGAAATTAGTTTCTTTCTGATCTAAACAAAATGCCAATTTTGCCTTGTCAATGCCAAGGTAGGCATCGACAGTGACCGCACCAGTGAGTGAAAGCTATAGCTGAACGAGAGGATATCTGACCAACCCCACGGCAGATAATTCTGAATCAGATTCAAATCTGAAGGTTATTTAGATCTTTTTAAAGGCAGACAGTGTTTGAATGCCCAGATCAATTAAAAAATAATAGCAAAAACTGACAACAATAACCGCATCTTATATTGGATGATTTTTACATCACTGGCGAGAAAATTCCAAGGATGCGTCAAGCTTCATGTTTTTCCCCACTCAGGACATGCTCTCCATGTGGCACGCCCCGGTCCTGACTCTAATTTTAAAATCACATTACGCTAGGGCTGGACAATATGGCCAAAATCTAGATCACCATTAGGTTTGTGCAGCGGATGGGACCTACGTCCGCCTAGTAGGGGTAAATATCTCCTCCCAGGGTGGAAATCAGAGGATCTAAGTCCCTAACCCCCGGGCCTACTAGTCTCAGCCTACTCTGCTTGCTTAGTTTGAATACAATGCTTAGGCTTTAGGATTTGGACCCGTCACGGTTAAGACCTAAAGGACCGTATACCAGTAGGTGTCTGTATGTGACCTACCTGTATTCCCCCTAACCATTACACTCTACAGCCAGAGGATGAGACGCCCCTACTTCACGAAAGATAGTAAAAGTATGAAAGCAATAATTTTAAATGTGAAAATGTATAATTATTTATTCATACTAATTAGGAAAAGGAAGCAATGAAAAATAAATCAATAAAAGGTAAAGAATTTAAGAATATTCTTCTAATCACACTATATACCAAAACTAACAGCATATAAATACAGTTCAACCGTAACTGTCAACACCGGTAACACACACGAAAAAAACACTCAATATCACAAAACCACTGAATGTCCGCCCTCAGTTCAATGGTCCTGGACTGCCCACGGGGGTGCCGACCGTTCACCGAACGAACATGACCCTCACCAGCGCGTTGCTGTCCATACACAATGGCGGAGTCACGTGTGGCAGGTAACTACTCACCAACCGCACTGTAGCAATGGCGTGCCGACGGACGCCGACACGACGCCGACACGACGCCGGATGGCCTCCCAGGGCTGACGGCGTGGAGTCCTCCGTTCTTCTACACGACACTCCAACCGCAACTCCTCCGCAGCTCCACGCCGTGCAACACATGCGACAACCAAGAACCCAAACTGATCTATTTATCTAGTTTATCTAGAACCCAAACTGATCTATTTATCTAGTTTATCTAGAACCCAAACTGATCTATTTATCTAGTTTATCTAGAACCCAGACTGATCTATTTATCTAGTTTATCTAGAACCCAAACTGATCTATTTATCTAGTTTATCTAGAACCCAAACTGATCTATTTATCTAGTTTATCTAGAACCCAAACTGATCTATTTATCTAGTTTATCTAGAACCCAAACTGATCTATTTATCTAGTTTATCTAGAACCCAAACTGATCTATTTATCTAGTTTATCTCGCACTCTTCGTCCGCCGTGGAGCCCTTCAAGCGCCACCGTCCTCTCCTGCGTTTCCCGCCGACTCTCTCTAGTCCCGCCCCTCTCCTCTCCTCCCATTCGCCAGTACACCAGCCTGCAAAGTCGTTGATTGGCCAACCCTATGGCCAAGTTCACGGGTGCGATTGGGTGAGGATCTTTTGAGGGGTTTACACCTACATTTGGGTATCGTTTGTATTATATATATATATATATATATATATATATATATATATATATATATATATATATATATATATATATATATATATATAAATATAATTTTATATATATATATATATATATATATATATATATATATATATATATATATATATATATATATAATATTTATATTTATATATATTATATTATATATATATATATATATATATATATATAATATATATAAATATAAATATTATATATATATATATATATATATATATATATATATATATATATATATATATATAGAATATTTCGATTCTGGTTCGATTTCGATGCCTGTAAAACGACGTCGGTTCCTAAACGGTTTCTGAAATCGATACCTTTTCTTTTATTTTGTATAGAAATGCCAACACTGATTCTTTGAAGCGGTACCAGGTCCTAACAGAACCAGAACCAATAGGACACCTTCTTTAAAATAAAGACCAAACAACTGATTAAATTGTTGAATTTCTTCCATTTTGAATGGTAACTTATTTGGTAAGACATGAGCATCTTAGGCTTTGTGAAAAAGTATAGACCTATTTAATTTAAACAAATACAATTGTCACTGTAAGTTATAAAAAATAGTCTCTTTGTTTATAGTTTCAGTGACTCTTTCCATTTGTAATAATAAATTATAAGATAACTTATAGTGCCTGTATAATACACATAATACACAGGGCAGTGCAACATCAACTACGTTGACATTCATAGTATTTTATCACATTTTATTTATTTATTTGGAATGGAACTCATATTGCAATATACTGTATATTACAAAGAACAACTTATTTTTAATTGTTTTATATATATATATATATATATATATATATATATATATATATATATATATAAAACAATTAAAAATAAGTTGTTCTTGGCATGGTCCATGGCATCATATTGAAATTTTGCCACAGGATTTGTTTACTTTTTTAACATTGACTAGACCATGGGGAAAAAAGTATCTTCTGACCTTTATTTCAGCAGCATCACTTCTATACTGGGACATGCTACTGGTGATGTAGTGTACTTCCTGTATGCTATACTGGGAGGGTTTAAGGGAAGGTGACACGCTACTGGTGATGTAGTGTACTTCCTGTATGCTATACTGGGAGGGTTTAAGGGAAGGTGACATGCTACTGGTGATGTAGTGTACTTCCTGTATGCTATACTGGGAGGGTTTAAGGGAAGGTGACATGCTACTGGTGATGTAGTGTACTTCCTGTATGCTATACTGGGAGGGTTTAAGGGAAGGTGACATGCTACTGGTGATGTAGTGTACTTCTTCTATGCACTTAATGTGAAAACAATAAACATACTGTTGACATTTTCTTTAAATGTAAAAAAAAAAAAAAATCTTGCCCAAAACGCACGTTAAGGCCAAGTGTAAAAGGTAAGTAAAAATAAGTATATTTCCTTTATTGGAGCCGAGTACGGAGGTGCGTACAGAGTCGTGCTCGGCAGGAGATGCGCCTCCTAGTGATGACACTTACAAGAACATCTCCCTCTGGAAATCATCCTCTGCATTCAGGTCTCCATCCGCAGCGGGGCGCTTCCCCTCCGCCTTGGCCACGATGTCCTCGGCGGGCAGGTTGGTGAGGTCCAACCTCTCGACCCGAGGGAGGCTCTTCAGGAGGTCGGCGAGACACCGTTTCATACCGTCCTGGACGAGGGCAGAACATCCTAGTAATTAGCCCGAAAATGGTGATATCAGGTTATCCGTTCCTTAATAATTATACATCTAATCATACCAGCAAAACTGTCCTGAGTCTTCCTCTTTTTCGTTGCTTTGTTTGAACAGAAGAGGGCGCTCTGAGTTCAGACTAGCAGGTCACAACGTCCCAGTCCTGTGCTGCTGGTGTGTGGTGCAGTTGCAGGCAACAAGGGAGGATTCTGACGAGATTGGCAGAGAAGACGCTCCCCCGTCTTTTAAATCAATTGTATGGCAGCATGTTGGGTTTCTCCTTCAAACACAACAGAAGACAGCTCTGGAGGATCTGCTTGGGGACTCTTTCACTGCTGTTGAGACAGCAGAACAGTCCAACAGAGGGGTAGAGAAACACATTGAGATGTACAGAAGAGAGGCCTCTTCTAATAGTAATAATATTGGGACTTTTTCACACTTTATTTATGGACATAAGTTTGCACTTAATGCTTGGAGATAACTGTTCAGTCTCTGTGTATTAGATGTTGTTTGCACTTTGAATATTGGGACTTTTTCATACTTAATTCATGGACACAATTCCCACCGGCTGGAAACACAGTTTCTCCCCAAAGGTTCCTGTCAACAACCGCTGACCTGATGAACGTTGAACACATCACATTGTACTCTTACACGTCGATATACTTCACGTTCATGTGCTCTAAAACACGGACGTATGTATTTTAGCCTGGTTTATACACATATACACAGACACGGAATAACCAATATGCATCCCTTGTATCGAGTGAACCAAAGCAATAAGAGCACAGAGGCGACGGAAACTCCTCATTTAGATGTAACATTATAATCTGTGTTATATCTGCACTGCCCTCTTGGGGGCGCTGTTACACTCCTTTAACACAACCTTCACATGCATGGACTGGCATCAATAAAGGACTGAACCCACCTGTGTGTGTGTGTGTGTGTGTGTGTGTGTGTGTGTGTGTGTGTGTGTGTCTACATTATAGTGGTATATTGTACTCATATTGTCTACATTATAGTGGTATACTGTACTCATATTGTCTACATTATAGTGGTATACTGTACTCATATTGTCTACATTATAGTGGTATACTGTACTCATATTCTCTACATTATAGTGGTATACTGTACTCATATTGTCTACATTATAGTGGTATACTGTACTCATATTCTCTACATTATAGTGGTATATTGTACTCATATTGTCTACATTATAGTGGTATATTGCACTCATATTGTCTACATTATAGTGGTATACTGTACTCATATTGTCTACATTATAGTGGTATACTGTACTCATATTCTCTACATTATAGTGGTATACTGTACTCATATTGTCTACATTATAGTGGTATACTGTACTCATATTGTCTACATTATAGTGGTATATTGTACTCATATTGTCTACATTATAGTGGTATATTGCACTCATATTGTCTACATTATAGTGGTATACTGTACTCATATTGTCTACATTATAGTGGTATATTGCACTCATATTGTCTACATTATAGTGGTATATTGTACTCATATTGTCTACATTATAGTGGTATACTGTACTCATATTGTCTACATTATAGTGGTATACTGTACTCATATCAAGTCTTTGAGGAAGTTGTGCCACAATGCCAACTGGAAGAGAAAATGTGCTGCAGGGAGATTCACACGGTGACTATTGATAAGACATTGTTTCCATGTAATCAGTGTAGTTCTTATGAAGTTGGGCAAATCCCTATAGACTTACCGTTTCTCACTCAATAGGTTGTTGGACTTATGAATGAAATCCCACAACCACCGATATGTATGGTGGGCCTCCGGGTTTCAACAACGTCTGTTTGGACGTCTTCGTCCTCCAGATGTCAACCAATATAGAGCAGACTATGACCGTTTACAGCATAGGCGAATGGCCAAATAACTGTTTTATTACTTATTAAGGTTTGCAATACATGACATGATTTCTTTAATAATCATAAGCAGTGGTTTGGCCTGTATACAGTTGGATAATACTGTGCATGACAATACAAATGCGAACAGGAACTGTTTGCGTCGGGTCTTATGTTTTTCACATGGAAAATGGTAAATGGACTGCATTTATATCAGCAGTGTCAATTCGGAAATGACATTGCAAAACAAATGAATTGCAAAAAAATGTGTTGTGACTGACTTGTAGAAAAGTACTTCTCTACTATCTATCTTCTATACTATGTAGAAAAGTTATCTGTTATCTACTATATGTTCATATTGATATATTATCTACTATATGTTTATATGTATATATTATCTACTATATGTTTATATTGATATATTATCTACTATATGTTTATATGTATTATCTACTATATGTTTATATGTATATATTATCTACTATATGTTTATATGTATATATTATCTACTATATGTTTATATTGATATATTATCTACTATATGTTTATATTGATATATTATCTATGTTTATATTTATATATTATCTACTATATGTTTATAGCGATATATTATCTACTATATCTTCATATCGATATATTATCTACTATGTTTATATGGATGTATTATCTACTCTGTTTATATTGATATATTATCTACTATATGTTTATATGTATATATTATCTACTATGTTTATATTGATATATTATCTATGTTTATATTTATATATTATCTACTATATGTTTATATGGATATATTATCTACTATATGTTTATATGTATATATTATCTACTATATGTTTATATTGATATATTATCTACTATATATTTATATCGATATATTATCTACTATATGTTTATATCGATATATTATCTACTATATGTTTATATCGATATATTATCTACTATATGTTTATATTGATATATTATCTACTATATGTTTGTACTGATGTACTGAACCAGGTGTAGGGCCACCAGCTGTGAGAACATATTAAACAAACAAATATGATTCTGACACAGCAGAAAATTAAAAACACACACACACACACACACAATGAAGATAAGATGTTGGGGTACTTCTTCTTTCTTTCTCTTACTTCTCATAAAAACTGAACATGTGTATCTGTCACAGACATCACAACTCACCCTGGAACATATCTGGAGACACCGCAATGCAAATTATGATGAGACGATAAATAAAGCTGCTGGGTGTGAGGAAACATCCTGTGAGAACCATATGATACACATGAAGTACAAGAGTGGGAACCAAGCTGCTACTGACAGGAAACGCTTGAAACCCTCTTGCTGCAGATCTGAAATTCATAGTTTGTGTTCGTCTCTCACACTGTTGGTCTAGAGCTGTGTTTCCCAAACTTTTAACTGTCATGTACCCCTGAGACAGTCGACATCCTACTGAGTACCCCCAGCTCTGTGTGTGTGTGTGTGTGTGTGTGTGTGTGTGTGTGTGTGTGTGTGTGTGTGTGTGTGTGTGTGTGTGTGCGCGCGCGCATGCGCACACTGTTTGAATGTTTCACCATAGTGAAGAAGTGTGTTCTGGTTGTGTGGGTCTCTATGTTTCCGGTTTGATAGGTTCCTTAAGGTTTCTAAATGCATTGTGAAACCATTTGTCTTTGTTGTTATTTTTTGGCTTTTCCATTTGAGGCCTTTAGGTTTGCAAGAGAAACGACAATGAGACGAAGCGAGAGAATACTTCCATCCCAACACGCCTCCATCTAATCACTGTTTAATAAAATATAACCAAAAGACAAACTTCAATTTAGCGATTCAAGGTTACAATTGTGGCTCTTGCATGGCAGCACCCCTCAACTCAAGATGCCTTCCCATGCGCCTGCATGCACTCAATCGCCAAAATAACTGTCATTTAAAAATGAAACCAGTGGTGATCAGATTGTCCAGTTAGTATTTACCCCTTTTTTTTAACATAATTAATGGATTGTGTGGGTGGGATTATGTTAAGGAAACATTGAGAAGTGCGTTCCAGCAAAATGTAACGACCCTGCGTGATTCACACACTGGGTTATATTGCAGCCTAACTGATGTTCACTCCACATTATCCCTTACATATTAGACATTGTGATATTATTATTCTGCTGGTACACTAGGGTGCATGCATTTACTTTTGGTACTGCCACTGCAGTCGGGTATTCAACAGGACTGTTTGGGTAAATCACAGATTTATTTTGCGTACCCCCGAGATCGATCCACGTACCCCCGGGGGTACATGTACCCCACTTGGACAATAGTGGACCTAGAGAGATATTTAAACATAAAGAAATGAAGAGCACATAAAGGGAGAAATCAGTTTGTAAAATCCCCAATAATGTCCATGGTGTTTTAGCTGAGACATGTCTATGTAGTTTTATATGTGTAACCCTGAGCAGCTGTTAATGATAACAGATATATGATATGATCAAAACCATCCAAGGAGGCCACTCAGGTTATTTGAGTTTTTTTATAAAATGCTAAATATGAATAATAGTACATTCCATATAGAAAATATGATTTGAAAGGTAACACCCCCATCTAAGACTTCTGACAAAAAAATAGACCTGTACAGAACCAGATGTACTGAACCAGATGTACTGAACCAGGTGTACTGAACCAGATGTACTGAACCAGGTGTACTGAACCAGATGCACTGAACCAGGTGTACTGAACCAGATGTACTGAACCAGGTGTACTGAACCAGGTGTAGGGCCACCAGCTGTGAGAACATATTAGACGAACAAAAATGATTCTGATGGAATAAAACTAAAAGACTACATACGCACAAACACATACATAATCACACACACACAACGAAGATGTTGCGGTACTTCTGGTTTTGTCTTGAAATAAAGCTGCTGGGTGTGGAAACATCCTGTGAGATCCATATGATACACATGAAGTACAAGAGTCTGAACCAAGCTGCTACTGACAGGAAACGCTTGAAACCCTCTTGCTGCAGATCTGAAATTCATAGTTTGTGTTCGTCTCTCACTCTGTTGGTCTAGAGAGATATTTAAACATAAAGAAATGAAGAGCACATAAAGGTTGAAATCAGTTTGTAAAATACACAATAATGTCCATGGTGTTTTAGCTGAGACATGTCTCTGTAGTCTTTATATGTGTAACCCTGAGCAGTAATGTTCATGACATGACACTGACGATGACACTCACATCACTGAGGAGCTTTGTGTGTACTTCAAGTGGAGGCAGTGTGTGTGAGGTCTTCTTACGAATATGTAGACCACTCCTAGACATGTCCACTACCTTCTAGTATACAGCTTGACCACTCCTAGACATGTCCACTACCTTCTAGTATACAGCTTGACCACTCCTAGACATGTCCACTACCTTCTAGTATACAGCTTGACCACTCCTAGACATGTCCACTACCTTCTAGTATCCAGCTTGACCACTCCTAGACATGTCCACTACCTCCTAGTATACAGCTTGACCACTCCTAGACATGTCCACTACCTCCTAGTATACAGCTTGACCACTCCTAGACATGTCCACTACCTTCTAGTATACAGCTTGACCACTCCTAGACATGTCCACTACCTTCTAGTATACAGTTTGACCACTCCTAGACATGTCCACTATCTTCTAGTATACAGCTTGACCACTAGACATGTCCACTACCTTCTAGTATACAGCTTGACCACTCCTAGACATATCCACTACCTTCTAGAATACAGCTTGACCACTCCTAGCCATGTCCACTACATGCCCTTACGTTGTTCAACAGATTCCAGCCAATCAGGTGAAATAATAAGTGACTCTTGGTCTCTTGGCTCTTGCCGACTCCGGTCAGCAAAAACATGTGAGAAAAGTGTCTGGTGGGAGAAGTGTCTTCGCTGGGCTCCTCCACAGGACACAGGTAGAGGTTTGTATCAAACCGGTTTATTGGAGATGGCAAGATGGTACAGCCAGAGCAGATGTTAACATGCTGTCGTATGCTGTGAGTATGGCTGTGTTCGAAACCGCATACTAACATACTAACATACTATTCATACTAAGTATGATGTCAAATTGAGTATGTAGTGCGTTCACACTGTAGTGAGAAATGCCCGGATGTATACTAGAATAAAAAATAAACCAATATGGAACTGACAACTTTCTTTTTAATAACAATTGTAGTCACATAAAAGTAAACGACATTTGACCTCTCTGAGGGAGGGAAATAAGAAAAAGGCAAAAGAATGAATGAACATAGACCTGATAGGGACTAACAAGGGGAGCAATGGGAACATAGTAAGAATGAAACAAACACAACAGGAACAAAACGAAGGACACACAAACAAAGTAGTGGTTTAAACGTGTGTGTGTGTGTCAGCGTGGGCAGGTTGTGTGTGTGTGTGTGTGTGTGTGTGTAAAATGATTGCATCTGATAAGAGTGGTAGAAAGCTGTTTGCTGACAGTGATGGCTCAGAATGGAAGCAGATGATTGGTCAGAATGAAACCATGTGATGTGTTTTCCAGGGGTCCGTTTCACAAAGCAGGTTCATCAACCTCTGAGTTTAATCCTAAACGCTGAGTTGATCTACACTGAAATAGAAAACTCTGGGCTTTCGGTTCCACAACACCGGTTTTGAGTTAATTTGATCAACTCAGAGGAGTTTCAGGGTTAAGCGCGTGCACCACAACTACAAAAAGCCAGCATCAATGGAGCCCCGATTCGACGAGTCACCATGGCAACGGGGAAGAGGAGGGCTACGTTTTTCACCAACCTCCAATTGGAAATCCTAATGCGCTCATATGGCGAATTTCAACACGTTTTTAGAAAGAAGTGCAACACTGCCGCGTAAGTTTAAATGGAGTCCTTTGCGATCACAATAATATTACAGGGGAAAATGCTTGAATGGTAACTATTTATTTATTTCATTTAGGTGCAATCCCGCGGGGGAGAAGCGCACTTGGCAGCAGCTTAAGGTGACATTATTCAAACAGATAAGACCTCGGCATGATCATTTTGATCATGTTTTACACTGTAAAGTAAATATTAAGTGGCTATTTGACTGTATACAGTTGCCTCTACATCTCCGACATTGTACAAAAAACATTTGCAAAGAAACGCAGTGCAACACACTATCTGCTGGGATGTGAGAGACTACGGTTGGTAATGTTGCAAATGTAAGGACGGATTAGGTTGCGTATGTAAATGATGGACTGTGACGTGAAACGGTACCGCTGAAAAAGATAATTGTCTGGAAAGGCTACATCTATGCACGGTCTGATAACCTCTCCCGACGAATATTTAATTATCTGCGCAGTAATGCTGCACCGTCATCCACGGGATCGTTGTCAAAAGCAGTGCTCGAAGTGGGCCGGTACTCACAGGTACGCAGTACCGGCACTTGTCACAGGCTACCGGTACTCTACTTTGCCCCAACCAGGGGCAGATCTACCGGAGTGGCCCCCCCCCCCCCGTCGGTCGTAGGCCCAGGGTGGGTAATATATCGCGCCCCCCCCCTTATTTCTTTCCACTTCGAGCGCTGGTCAAAAGGACATGTTCGTGAAAAAAGTCGCCTCCTACTGCCTAATGGACTTCTGAAATAGCACTGACTCTGATTTTTTTAAATGATTTTTGACAGACGGCTACGCCAAAACTCGCCTGCTGACTGAATGAATGAGGAAATCAAATGGCGTGTGTGGCTGAAAGAGGGCGGAGACAGATTGAAACTCTATGTTCACACAGTAAAACCTGGTCCCGACCAGTTTAGTTTCATAGAGTCTGTTACTACGGTAACTGACCGAGAGCGTAAGTTATCTCTCTCTGTGAAACAGGCTGAGTTACCCCTCTTTCTCTGGTTTGAGTTACCTCCTTTTATGAAACGGAAAACTCAGCGTTTCCCTCATTTCAGGGTTAATAAACCCAGGGTTTACACTAAACCTGCTTTGTGAAACGGACCCCTGCTCATATAGCAGAGCTGAAGCATGAAAGCAGGGGAAGCGGTCCAGAGAGGAACCATGGCCTCCATCCATGAACTGGACTCTGGACTCCCTGTCCAGAGAGGAACCATGGCCTCCATCCATGAACTGGACTCTGGACTCCCTGAACAATATGAGAACTTGTCTTTCCACATGAGGGCGACCAGGAAGAGAAGATCTGGTAAGACCCTTTTAGAAGATTTAAATACAGAAACAATCAGTAATAAAATAAGTTTTCAATGACATAAATCTCAAGATTTAGTCTCCTAAATAACATGTGTACGTTCAAGGCAAACGACATACAGTAACGGTTCCAGACCAACCTGTGATTATGTCCATGAGTTACGTACTATTACTAGGCATCGCAGTAGTTGTGTATTTTGTTATATATGTTTGTTAAAATACCAAAATGAGTACGAGTACGTAACACATGGACGTCATCGCAGGTCGTTTGTCTGAAAACGTACATTTATGTCATCAGTCAGTATTGATTAGCTACAAAACATGCCAAAGTGCAGAGTAGTTTTAGGAAGCAGAACTCAGGTTTAGTATTTTCATTGTTAATTATTAGTGGCAGTGTAACGTTACATTAGAGACAGGACATCTCAATAAAGTGTGCTCTAAATTCAACACAAGAGCTACAGTCAGGGTTGTAGGGGTTTACTGTATATATGCTTTATGTATCTGAATAAACGTCGAGTCTCTCCGAGTGATGCTGCCTTGTGTCACATTGCTTCCTGAGCTGCTCTGCTACAGAGACCAGAGAAAACTCACATTAGAGGACAACCTGCGCACAACACATCATTAACTCCTTATCTTGTCATAACCACCTGGGTTTTGTCATGATAACGACTTTATTTGGTTAATCACGCCAAAACCAAGTAGTTTCTCTCGAGATCATGACTCATTTAGCTGTAGCCTGTAGACTTTCTACGGACCGGGTTGTGGACTTAGAGAAACTGCGGTCCAGTGTGTTGGTGAACGGCGACTCACTTGACCGCATGGTGAGAAGAGACGAGGAGAGCAACCATGGCACAACGTGAATAACGGATTATTGATGAATGCGTTAACTTGTGGACTAAACCAAGTTGGTTATGACGAGATAACCAGTTCATTATTCCAGGATCAAAACCAAGTTGGTCATGTGGACAACATACTGTCCACGCAGGATGAATATATGTGTGTGTGTGTTTGTGTCCTACCCTGAACAGTTATAAAGCCGTGCAGCTATGTGGTTCTGACCGTCGGACTGCTGTGTATTCTACAAGCAACTCTCAACATCTGCCTGCGCCTCTGTGAGTCATATCACCCTGAACTATCACTACAATAATTTTAACTGTGATTTTAATGTATTCTTGTACAGTGTCCTTGAGTGACCTGAAAGGCGCTTTTTTAAATAAAATCCATTATTAATAATAGTAGTAAGAATGATAATGATAATAATGATAATAATCATGATAATAATAATGATAATAATGATAATAATAAGCACACCAATAATAATAATAATGATAATAATGATGATAATAATGATAATAATGATGATAATAATAATGATAATAATGATAATAATGATAAATATAGCTGCAAGCAGCAATGAGGGGCCCATGCCAATCGGGCGATCAATGGAATAATAGATACGTCAAACCGTTCCCAAGATAAAAGCTCACATCGAAATCGCCCCCGCCAATCGCCGGATTAGAACCGGCGACCCTCCGGCTCCCAAGCCAAGTCTCTACGGACTGAGAGACTGCCTGGTGTATCCTACAATTGTTCATACAATTAACAATGCAGAAAACAATGACTTTCGCTGCATAAATAAAAAAAATACTCTTATACAGGCAACACTCACACATTTACATGTTACACATATACAACAGGTGTGACTACGACTGTGACTAAGTTACAGTCCCAGAAGGTAACAGCACCTTTAGGTATTTTATGCCACAGCCTTGCATTAAAACACACTTTTCTTCCTGTTTAACTGCTTCACCACCAAATCCAATTAACTGAAACAGAAGATACCTATGTCAATCATTGGAATAATAGCACTTACTCACATAAGAGTATTGATTCACAACATAGACATCCAGAGAGCGGGTTATGTGAAAACTCTGAGTTTGTTAACCCTGAGATGAGGGAAACTCTGAGTTATCCGTTCCAGAAAGAGAGGTAACTTAAACTCTGGGTCTGTTACTGCGGTAACTTACTCTGTGAACATAACCTGCTCGCTGGCAGGTTTACTATAAGAAACCCAGAGTTTCTACCCGTCTCCTTCCATACGAGGAAGCGGCCAGACATGGATTCCCCATTCATTCGCGATCCGATTGACATCGAAGCCGTATTGATTGGAAATGCTTTACCTCGCGAGAGAATCTTCCGTCCCAGATTAGACGTCTTATCATTTCTAGAGGAATATCGTTTCCAACGTTACCGCTTTTCATCCAACAGTATCATTTATCTCAATAACATTCTCCGGCCATATATCACCAACCTCACACACCGCGGACGAGCACTCACATCAGAGCAAACTTTATGCATAGCGCTACGTCTTTTGTATGGAAGGGCTGTAAGGGACCTAACCCGAAATCACTTTTGATTAAAAAGAAAAGAAAAGAAAAATTCACGTGTGATTTGGTTCTTTTTATTCCCTAATAGTACAAAAGCAACAGTCAGGATTTGTAATATAGTTCCAACCATGGACGTCGTAACGCACCCCCCCCACCCCCACCCCCCCCCCGTTACGATCGCCCCTGACCCCCGGACCGACGACCGACGGGGGAGAGAGAGAGAGAGAGTTTTTCGGGCCTCTGCCTTCTTTCTGTTGGCTGAGCAGAACTCAATGTTTGTTTTTAATTAGTATTTTAATGAGTGTTGGTGTAGGCTACAGCGTCACATTTTAAATGATTTCAATAGGAATAAAATATAAATGTAGGCTATTTGTATTTGTAAGTGTTAATCTACCAAGTGGAGTATTAAGTGAGAGGATGTTGAAAAACAACATTTTGTTAGGGGGTTAAATTACCATTTGAAGTAGCCACTGAATTAATATTTACTTTAATAAAAACATTTTTTTTTAAAAATCAAAGTGAGGTGCAATCATAGCCTAGCAAAATATACACCTAAATGAAAATCAGATTTAATTCCTACTTATATTCATAACTATAGGCTATGCTACGATTTTACGGTTAAATGTTATGTCAATGGAATAGTACATTCATTGATTGAACTAACTCAGATCCGCTGTTCTGGAACCGGATACTCAGAGTTTCCCATCTCAGAGTAAGTCAACTCAGAGTTCAGGGATAGACTCAGAGTTTGTTGAACCTGCTTTTTGGAATACCCCCCTGTTCTGAATCCTAAAACATGAACAACAGCACCCCCGAGTGGCCGAATTGAACCAAAACGAAGCAACACTACATTTTTGCTAACTGCAGCGCCTCCGAGTCGCCGAATTGAACCAAGGAGACCCCAGCGTCAACGCAGCGACAAAGAGCAAAGCATTTGTTCGGGAAGGCAAAGAGATTAGAAGAAATCCTTTTGTTTCACTTCTTTATCAGGTAAGCGTCATCTGGCTGTTTTTATTGTATGTGTTGTGTGAATGTTTTGAAGGCCGTGGTGCAGGTTAAACACCACTTTCGATTAATGGGTACATAAAGCACTCATGATATGTATATAAAGTTAGAAATGTCTCCAAAATGGTGTTAAAGTCTACTTTTTGGTAGCAACGGTTCTTTTTAACACAATTCGGCGATGACGGCGGACATTATTGTTTAACATTGAACGTGGGGTAACTCTCCCCTCCCCCTCCCCCCCGGGCCGGCTACTAAACATTGGCGAAACAAATCTATTTTAGTCTCAATAACAACATCCAACGGCGAAGGCTTTATTTACTTTATTACTTATTTATTTTTAATTGTGGCAAAACCCACAATGTTGGTGAAGTGTCCTGGTGAGTTGCTAGCTACCATTTAGAAAGCAATGAGCGCTGGAGCGGTCTATGGACAGCAGTGCATAGTGAATGCAGCCGTCCCTTGAAACACGGACTCGTCCGTATTTAGAAACTAAAGCAGCCGTCCCGTATTGAGCTGAACAGCACTTTGTCCGTATTACTGTGAGAGTCAAAAAATAGTCATATAGTAAAATAGTAAAATACCATTGGAAAATGAATGCGCTTTATATGGACATGTACGGTAAAGTTGTTGCCCCGTTCTGTGACCAATGAGCTGACAGCATATTCACACACGAGTATGACGATACAGAATACGCTCATCCCATTGGTCGAGGTACTGTCGCTCACGGAGAAGATAGCGGAAGACAACAGAGCAGCATGGGTGACGAACAAACACTTGAAATAAAATGTAGCCTATATTTATATTTTTACAACATCAATCTCCCTATAATATGAACAAAATATGTTCAGGTTATACTTTCTCTCTTGAAAAACGGGCAAACCGCTAACCCTAACCTGGAAAATGAATTTAAAAAACTACAAACGGTGCCATGTTTTTTGTAGTTCTAAAGTGTTTTCCCTATTATGAGAATCAATCCCAAACTGCTAAAATAGTAGCTACTTTTTCGTATTATATTACGTTTTGTGATACCCAACAACATCAAATAAATTTAAATGTTTATTACCAACAAGCAAATACGCAAATTCGTTAGAAAATTAAACCTGCACCACGGCCTTTAAGCAGTTTATATGTGAGTTCTTGTTTATGCAGGCAGTTGTATGGGAGAAGTTGCTGTGTGTGTTTGGGGGAAATAGCAAAAGCAAGAAATGTAAGTACAGTGTTACTCAGTAAGGCCAATATATTGTGTTCTAATTTGCAGTCTGGAGAAAAGAAGCAAAGGAGCCATGGCAGGAGCCGCAAAACGTACAAAAGTGGAGGACGAAGAGTCTGTGGCCGGCTATCTGCATAGCCTGTCACCCGTGAAAGTATCGAAGAAGAATGCCCGGTACTTCGATGCCACGCTGCAAAGCGGCAGAGAGGAGTACCACCGGGTGGTTGTCTTTTCGACAGAGAAGCGGCAGATATTCGAACAAGCCGGTATAGCCAAGAAGCCGGTGAAGTTGACGAGAGTCAAGAGAACCATCAGTAAGTAGCTTTTCAGGACGTGATTGTGGATTAGACGTGTGTTTTGGTGAAGAATTTTAGTAATGTAAAATGTGTTTTGTGTTTGTGCAGGTTTCAGTGATCCAGGCGGCTACGACATTGTGTGTAGTGCGTCCAGTGGGCTGGAGGTGTCCCAAAATGTGGGATTCTTCTTCCGAGGACCCCCGAACGCTGGACGCATGACAGTGGCGAGCGTCCTGGCACTCGGGCCCAAGCAACAAGTAAGTGGCGCGCGTGGGACCTGAAGCGTAATGTCAGTGTGAGCCGAGGTCACTGTCAAGTACAGGGGGTTATATATCCTAAGCAAACGCTTTAAGGTAGTCAGTGTATCATTATGTGGACTGAGACATTTTCAGACCTGGAATAGAGTCATATTTGTGTCTTCTTACAGTCACACGTTTTAATACAAGCTCCTGTAGACAAAGATATGGGCTACTGAAATGTAATGCTAGGATGAAGGGGCGCATATGTAAAGTTAAAGCTTAGGGAAAGAAAGTAATGCGGGTAATGGTTTCACAGGCTTACATTTGTGATAGGATAGATGAAACAATGTGCAGGATGTAGGAGTGTGTGTGTTGCGTGTCCATTGCAATACTAATGGTCACTTATCTGGTTTGTAACAGGTGGCGGCGGTGCGTGTCAAGATTTTGCCTGGTGGAGCACTGAGCAGAATAGTGCAGGTGGATGGTGTGGCAAGAGAGCTGAGGCGATATCACGTGTGCGACAGGAGCGGCCAAACCAAGGTTACCTTGTGGGAGGAGAAGATAGCCCTGGTCAAGGAGTCCAGGAGCTATGAGCTAACCCATCTAAGCACAAGGAGATTCGGGGACGAGACGACGCTGACCAGCACGCGGGGCAGCACTGTGACAGAGATAGAGGATGTCGGGGAACCAGACCACTTGGAGCCATATGATGAGGCCACGGATGTGCCCAAGATCTGTGGCCGTGTCATTGGCGCAGATGTGTCAGCGAGATACCACTGTGCCATCTGTCGCGGGAGCCAGCAGCATTTCAACGAGAAAAGTGAAGGGCATCGATGTGAGAGATGCAACATGCTCCAAAGAGGGGCCAATTTCCGTGTCGTGTATGGTGGTAAACTGTCCATTTATCACAAGGAACAGGAGATGTCCTTGATACTGACAAACTCGGCAGTCTGTGCGTTTGTGGCAGACCAGCTGGCCGGTGCTGCCATAGACGGGGACGCCATAGATTGGAAGTTGGCCTGCGCTGGCAACGTGGAGTTAGAGGTGGACGCCAATCAAAATGTGTTATCGATCAAAGTGGCTGGTGATGATGCGCCTGGTGCACAGCCAGGTGAGGAGTCGGAGCCAAGCCTACCTGGACAAAGCGAGGAAGAAGACAAGGGCCAGTGTGCAGGTGGTGCTGATTTTGAGGATGATGACGCCTTGCTCGAGTGTGATTTGTGATTGTTTGCTATGTAAAAGAATTTGTATTGTTGTATTTAGTTAGAGGTGATGTTATGTAAATAAAGAATGTGTGTGAGTATGCAATATCGTGTCATGGCGTTTTCTTGAATGACATTGCTAGTTATTTAGTTGAGTAGATCAGTGAATGTAGTGTACTTGTGTGTATATTGTAGGTCGTGTAATGTTATATATGTGATAAGAAAAGTTTAATCTCTTAATGCAATGGTGAGAGTGGTGTTTGAGAGCGAGAGCATTTTGCGGGCAAATAAGTGGAAGAGGGATATGCAGTTGTCAACTGAAAACAATATGGTAGTATGCAATAATGACAAACGCAAAGTATAAAGCCATGTTTAGTTTGGGAAGCTGCCTTTTTAAATAGTATGACAAATTGCAGCCTCTTCTGTTGTCGTCTTGTGTGCGCAAGCTCCTGATTTATGGCTTTCCAGGAAATCTCTGCAAACAGCAGGTATGGCCAAATGACTGAACATGTTAAAGCCACCTAAAGCGTAGGGGCAAAATTATTTCTGAATGGTATTATAAAAACTAACGTTGTAGACATAATAACTTTTATTTGTTATAAGGGCATTAGATGTGCTTGCAAAAATATATGTTTATGTGATCACTAGTGTTACTGCCTCTGTGTGTATAATGTTATTTATATGTGTATATACACATGTACTAATGAAATCATCAATCAAGAGCTATTAGTAGAGTTGTGATAAGTGTGCATTGTGCGTAGCGTTTGTCATATGAAAGGACGTGAGAAGTGACGTTTACATACGATGCCATTACGGGATAAGGTAAGTGTTCATTTTCATGGCAGAAAAGCATGGGTTGTGAACATAGCAAACGATTGGTTGAAGTTGTATTGTGTATTAAGATAAGTGGTAAAAACGCATGTCTATAATAAAGTCAATGCGTAACGTAAGCATATGCGCCGATTTATATTTTTGTGCGCACATAAATACCATCATATGAAGAGCATCGTTTTGACTATGGCGGGTCCTGGCTCGGGAAGCAGCCGGCGCCCGTCTCTCTCTCTCTCGTCACTTTACGTCGTTTACGTCAAGAGAGGGGAAACTGAATATGGACGGAAAGTGTAATTTACAGGAATAAACTGAGTGACAGTGTCGATACTGCAGCACCTGTACACACACAGACAGCGCTGTCCATGGTGCTGTGCCACTGAACCGTATATACAAGCACTGGTGCACATATCATGGCCACACAACGAGAAGACGTGGGCGTTTGTTATCACCATACTGTATGGTCAATACAAACGTAACGATGGCACTTTGTCTGCTATTCCCCAGTGGGCGCGCGAGCACCGGAGCACGTACGGGATCGGCGCCTGTGCGTAAGCGGAGAAAACTGCAAAGTGCAGGAAGTAGTGAAGACATAAACAAAGTGAGAAGCGAACCCGGTGCTCTAAGTTGCGAGCGGCAGAGTTTAGCGCTGTACTACGCTGCCAAGGTCTGCACCTGCACGCGAGCATGTTGTGCTGTGACAATAAAATCATGATGAATGCCCGTGAGCTGTCTACGTGAACTTCACAGCGTGATATTGACATTATATATGACAATGGAAGTGTCAGTCTCTATGTTGTCGACGAGTGAGTGATATTATCGAAATTTTAATAATGCCTCTAAGCCTAATAGTTAACATTGCCCCTAGTTCTAACAGTTTAACCACTAGCTGCAGAGTTAGAGCAGGGACGCTTAAAAATTGTCACACCTCTGTCTGTGTTACCAAGAACATAGACGCAGTTCGAAAGTTCATACAGGTGACAGACAGTTTGAGCAGGATGTTTGATTCGTATGTCTGAGTTGGTGCCGTTGGCCTCAGGAAGCACCTGGACGCCTAGACGGCACAAACCAATCATACACCAGTATTGTTGTCTCCAAGGCTCGCAGGCAGAAAAGACACCTTTATGTAGTATAAAGCCCTTATAACTTTCTGATATCTCCATCCTTTTTCTCACCAGACTCCTGTAGTGAACTCTCGTTCGCGAGACGCAGCTACGGAACCATCTACCGAGAAATAGGTCCAGCTGCGATATAGAGTAGGGACTTAGGCTGTATTCTCTGTTCTGTATCATTAACTGAATAAAGATAATTGCTTATATTATTAATCATCGAATCCGACAATCCTTATTCCGATTCTTAGTTTAGT
The DNA here is from genome assembly GCA_030340625.1 of Merluccius polli. NCBI lineage: Eukaryota > Metazoa > Chordata > Actinopteri > Gadiformes > Merlucciidae > Merluccius > Merluccius polli. The sequence continues at coordinate 23,513 of JAOPHQ010005767.1, read as the reverse complement.
GTGGAAACCTCTGAATCTATCACAAATATTCCAACAAATTGGTGACCACCGACGTGATTTGATTTATGTTTCACCTAAATTCATAGACATCCTAAATTCTCGACGTCCGCGCCGCGCCTCCTGAAGAACGCCATCCATAACTCCACACGGGCGCCCAAAAAAGGTAAGCACACCTCATCTAAACGTGCATAGGTAGAACTAGGACATTTTAGGTGTGTGAGTTGTGGAGGTTAGTATTTTCCGGTGTGGGTGCGAGGACGGCACAAAAACTGTATAATTTCATATTCTGATGTATAGAAATCCAGTGTGAAATAACACCGTTAATAAGAAGAACAGACAATACAGTAACGGTGTATAGGGCACAAGGCGGGAGTATTCGCCCGCCTAGGGCTTAAGTCCCTGCTAAGCGGGCATCAAGTGTGCCGCAGGTGTACAACCCAGTAAAAAAAAAAAAAAAAAAGGAGAGACGTTAGAGAGCATATAAGAGTTATATCCTGTTTTAATAACTCTGTGATAGTGAATACGCAACCAACTGAACGATAAAGTAAGAAAATTGGAGTCAGATAAAAACGAGTAGTCTATTAAAAAAAATAAAATAAAAAAAAAAAAATAATAATAATAATAACAATAATAATAATAATAATAATAAAAGAGAGAGCATAATAGTCAAACCATTGCTAATCACTGTGTGTGACGGACGCTGATCCGTAGGTTTTAACCCTAACCCTAACCCTAACGCAGACGCAGATCTGCAGGTTTTTTCCCATTCTAATAATAACAGACTCAAAAGCATCCTTTTCTTTTGCCTAACGCGGACGCTGATCCGTAATTCCCCCCTACAAAAGTGTAATAACTCGTGAAATGTGTGTCAGAAAAATGAAAGTATAATTTTGTCTGAAGCGCTAAATTACAAAGTATATTACCTGATATAAATGAATATTTTGGAAAGTGTCATTACAGCAGTAAAAACTAAGTAAAAAAAAAAAAAAAAAAGGGGGTCTGTGTGCGCTAAAAAAAAAAAAAAAAAAAACATGGACCCATTAAAGCAAATTGATGCTATGCAAGTATGGCTCATATTAAATGTTGATAAATCCATCCCCCTGCAAGGTAAAGTCAGGAATAAGTGGCTAAAAAGACCGGCTACATACTTAGCTAGATGGAGCGATCTAGGGTGGTGCGCAGCCAAAGGCCCGTGGGGCCTCACAGACTGTCGGTCAATCGATCGAGGCATCACCGAAGCCCACAACCATGCCTCTCGCCGCGAAATCAACAAGCCCACCAAGGGGCGCAGAGATACCATCGCTGCCGACCAGTATCACCTCCAAAAGGACCGCAAAGTGCTCGAAGCCTTGATCACCACTCTCCCTCGCAGTCAACAGAGACAGTGCGAGAAAATGGGAGTGGGTCCGACCCCAGACCCGACTCCGCCGCCATCCGAGGACGAAGCCCCCAGAGAAGAAGCCTGCTCCAAGCGCAGGCCCTCCGCCAGTGAGCCCCCTGACGCCTCCAAACCACCCCCATACTGCGATACCAACTCCTGGGGTGTCCCCGTGATGAACGGCACCCCCACCCCCTCCTGTCCTCCTGCACCCCCCGGACCAGCGCCCGCATACGATGTGAGACCAGTGGACCCCTCGACCATCCACGGGACAGGAGGAAGCGGAGAAGGATACAGCCCCACCGCCATGGGATACCCAATCCAAGGCCCCCAACCCGCCCAAGCGTGGACCATGGCCCCGCTCGTGGTCGAACCAGCCCCGGCGCCAGTCCTGATGACACCTGTGATGCATCTCACTGCCCGCCAGGCCCCCGTGGTAGTGACCTGGGGAAAGAGTGTCCTACCCAGCCCCCGAGAAGACCCCGATCCTGGACCCGCCCAGAGCGGCGAAGAAGGATGGGAGACCCAGGGCCGACGTGGTAGAAGATCAGCCTCCAGAGAGAGACGCGAGACCCGCCTGATTCCCGGCCGTAGAGGGCCCGGAGCGGAGATGACAGAAGAAGAAGAAACGGATGATGTGAAAGAAGATCCGGACCAAGAGCCCTCTCATAGGAGGAGCTATTCCCTCGAAGAAGAGGAGGAAGAAGAGAGACTAAGAGAAGAGAGGTACGACCGGGAGTACCACGAGAACCTGGCCCCCCGGCGTAGACGCTCTCTCTCACCCCGCCAAGAAGCCCCCCGGGTACGCCAAGAAGAGCGCCCAACACCAGGGTGGAGCAAACTACATGGCTCCCCTGGTGGAACTAGGTCCAGGGGCCGGCATGAGATACGCCGCCTGGACCCACCGTGACAAGAAGGCCTTAGAAGAAGGCCCCTGAACACCAGGGTGGAGCAAAATACATGGCTCCCCTGGTGGAGCTAGGTCCAGGGGCCGGCATGAAATACGCCGCCTGGACCCACCGTGACAAGAAGGCCTTAGAAGAAGGCCCCCGAACACCAGGGTGGAGCAAAATACATGGCTCCCCTGGTGGAGCTAGGTCCAGGGGCCGGCATGAAATACGCCGCCTGGACCCACCGTGACAAGAAGGCCTTAGAAGAAGGCCCCCGAACACCAGGGTGGAGCAAAATACATGGCTCCCCTGGTGGAGCTAGGTCCAGGGGCCGGCATGAAATACGCCGCCTGGACCCACCGTGACAAGAAGGCCCTAGAAGAAGACCTTCCCCCGCTAGATGAAGGAACTGGAAAATGGATACACACGTTTGAGAAGAAAACGGCAGGAGAAACGCTGTGCATGGGGGACGTCCGCAGCATCCTCACCTCGCTATCCACCTGTGAGGTGCTCAAAGATGTAGAGAAGAAGGCCGGCACCTACCGGCTCCCTGACAACCAGGAATTCGACCCAGTCCGCAACAATTTCTGGGACCAGCTGCGGATAAAGTACCCAGCCAAAGACCTAGGAAAAGCCCCCCTCGAAGGCGTGACCCACAAGCCACATGAGTCTGCGTCAGAGTACCTCACCCGGTGCGCTAACCAGTGGGCCGACCATACTGGGGAACCCTACTCAGCCAACAACGCGGCCCGAGCCATGTTTCGAATGGCCTTAATTGGAGGCCTGCCCAAAGAAGTCCAGGCGGCCCTAGAGAACGTGGTCGGCCTCGCTAACAAGCCTCGGCGAGAATGGGAGGACCACATCCGGCATTTCACCGAGAAATACAACTCCCAGCTCCGCAGTAAAAATGAAGAGACAGAGGAGCTCAAGGAACGCCTCCTCAAGCTGGAGGTAAAGCACGCGTCCGAGCAAGCCACCAAAGCCAAGAAGACCCCCAAGTACATGGCGCCCCTCGCAGAACAGCCCGAGCAGACGGCCCCGGCCACCCAAGCCCCGGCCCCGCACGCGGCACCCCTCTCGATGCACCAATGGGCTCCGCCCGCTCCTCCGCCACCGCAACCTCAAGGATGGCCCGCTTCCAACCAAGGCCGAGGCGCCCCGCCCGGTAACCAGAACCGGGGCCGCGGCCGAAGACGAGGCGGCAATGCCCCTCGGAGCTACACAAGTTATCGAAATAATGGTGGAAATAATGACCCAACCAACTACCAGAACCAGGCCCCGAGCTGTTTCCAGTGCGGCGATCCATCCCACTGGGTGAACGACTGCCCCCAGCTACAGCAGCGGCCGTACCAGTACTCTGGTCCGTACCAGAACCCCCACCAGCCACCACAGGCCCAGCCCCGACTCCAACAGCCCGCCCCACCCCCTGGCACTACTCCCATGTACTTCCAGGGATGAAGAGGCCCGGAGGAGCCCCAGGCAGAGGACGTCCCGCTGGGCCCCGGTGTCCCTCTCATAAAAGGCATTGTAGGAGGCAGCACAGTGCAATTTACACAGGAGCCACTGTCTCAACCATCGGACAAATTCAAGGACGAATCCCCCCTCTGTCTCGACGATCCCTTGCGACAATGGGCTTCTCGGGAAAACCAACCAAACAGTATTTCACTCAACCCCTACCGCTCACACTGATGGGCCAACAGGTCGAACATCCATTCCTGTACGCGCCCCAATGCCCCTACCCCCTCTTAGGAAGGGACCTCCTGGCCCAGCTCCAGTGTGACATTAAGTGCCGCAACGAGGGCATGACCATCGCCCAGAGCAATGAACCAGACCCCGCCCTCACTATGATGCTCATCGATGCCCCTCATCCCACCATTCCTCCGCCACTACACCAAGAACAAGTGGAAATCTTTTGGCTAAAAGATTTCCGAGCCTGGGCCCCAGATCAACCCATCCAGGAAGTGTACGAAGAATGGAAAGAATACATTGTGAGCCACGACGACTACTATGAGCCCACGGATCCTCCGCACACAACGCTCAATGTCTTGTTCCACCCAGATGATACCTGGACCGACGGATGGAGAACAGAGATGGAAGGGACATGCCACATGGTCCGCTACGAGCATCTCTACATCGGCCCACAGGGTGTAGCTACACATGTACACCTGGATGACAAAACCCGCCAATGGTATGCCCTGACGGAGACCTCTGTCCCCCACCTCACCCTAGCCGTCGCAAGAAACCACGAGGCTAAAGACCTGGGCCCGATGATGAAGACAGCGATGGGAGTCACCGATTGGACGCCAACGACCAATGTACGAGTCCACACCAGCCCATCAACCAAGATCTATCGCATCTCGACGGACGCCCAGTCCCTACGAGCCCTTGCCCGTGCTGAAAAGGTGGACGTACCCCGAATTCCCACCACCATGAGGCCAGTAATCAGACCAGAAGAGAGGCCCCCGGATGTCCAGCAGATGGTACAGGCACTGCCCGCCCAACTCTGGGCCACAGGAGCCTATGATATGGGCCACACTCCCCAACACTGTATGACAACCCCACTCAAGCCGGGAGTGCAGCCCATCTGGAAGCCCCAGTACAAAGTCAGGCCAGAGGCAGAAGCAGGCATCACTCTCACAATCGAAGGCCTGAAACAAGCGGGAGTGTTACGTCAGACAACATCCCCCTGGAACACCCCCATTCTCCCAGTCAAGAAAGCAGATGGGAAATCGTACCGGATGGCTCATGACCTCAGAGCCGTCAACGAAGTGACCAGTGGACCCCCTGAGAGGGTCCCCAATCCCAACGTGGCCCTACATCTCGTCTCCCCAGAACACAAATGGTTCACAGTGCTGGACCTGGCCAATGCATTCTACTGCATTCCTCTAGCCACAGAACACCAAGACATTTTTGCGTTCACCTGGAAAGGAGAGCATCTCACCTACACCAGAGCACCACAAGGCTATCGGAGCACACCGACCATATTCAACGCCTGTGTCAAGAAAGATCTAGCCCACGTTACCCTCCCAGAAGACACCGTCGTGGTACAATATGTGGATGATATTCTCATAGCATCCACAGAGAGGGAGGATTGTATCAAAGCAACAAACAATGTTTTACATGCGCTGGCAACAGCAGGCTACAAAGTAAAGCAAGAAAAAGCACAACTAGTGGTGCAAAAAGTCAAGTTCCTAGGACGAGTGATCCAAGGAAACAGCCGAGAGATGTCTGAAGACACGAAAACCAGCATTCTCGCGTTCCCTAAACCCACAGTCGTGCGGGAAATGCTAGGATTCCTGGGACTCACCAACTACAGTCGAAACTATGTCCCTGACTTCACCGAAAGAACAACCCTGCTCAGAGCCATGGTCACCGAGGTGGGAGCAAAGAACCTCAACACTCCACTCGTCTGGACCACAGCAGGAGAGAAAGCATTCACCGACCTGAAGCAGGCCCTCAACCAAGCAACCGCACTTGCGGCCCCAAGATACGACAAACCGTTCCACCTCGACGTTCATGAGAAAAACGGACAAGTCAGTGCCATACTCTACCAAGTGGCGCCAACCGGTAGACACATTCTACACTATCACAGTGCCCAGCTGGACACACCTGAAAGAGGCATGCCCCAGTGTGCAAGATATATGGCCGCAGCTGCCATGGCTCTAGTCAAAACAGAGTCGATCCGGATGCACCACCCCACAGTGATCCACACAACACATGGAGTCAAGGCAGCCATCGAAGTCAGCCAGTTCACAGTGACCAACTATCTCCGCCAAACCAGACAAGACGACCTCCTGATGGACCCAATGATCTCGTACTCCACCGAGGGGGTCAACACAGCGGAGCAACTGACAAAAGGAAATGGAGGAGCACCCCACAACTGTAGCCAGCACATCACAGAGCAACTCAGAGCCAGATCAGATCTCCGTGCCTCACCATTAAAGGGCAAAGATGTTGAGACGTGGTTCACCGATGGATGCTGTTACAAAGACCCCCAGGGGAACAACATAGCGTCCTGGGCCGTGGTACGCCAGGAACGTAACGACGACCACCGCTATGACTCTCGCCCTGAGTACGCTACATTACGACATGGAGTGCTAGAAGACCGTCCATCAGCCCAGAAAGCTGAACTAATGGCCGTCATCCAAGCACTCGAAATGGCAGACAAACTGAGGCTGAACATCTACACCGACAGCAACTACGTGTACGAGATGGCCCACCTCAACGCAACACAAGCCAAAGTAAGAGAATGGAAGACATCCACAGGGCTCCCAGTCAAGCACCAAGCCCTAGTACAGCGCCTGTTGTGCGCCATACAGCTACCTCAGGAAGTAGCCATCCTCAAGTGTAAAGGACACAGCAAAGAAACCACATCCATCGCCCGAGGCAACGAAGCGGCAGATGAAGCGGCCAAATTAGCAGGAGGCTACGTTCAGCCAACAGCCTCCATGCTAACCCTGATGCCCAAAAGCAGCGACACCCAAGAACCATCCATGCACGAGATGCTCGCTGACCTGAAAACAATGCAGAGCTATGCATCCGACTACGAAAGAAACTATTGGCTCGACCAAGGTTGTACTCTAGACAGCATAGGTGTGTACCGGTCTAAACTAGGGAAACCAGTTCTGGCCAATAAAACAGCAGTCATGATGGTGAAAGCCATGCATGCAACCACCCACCAACCAACCAAAACTATGGCCGAAATGATTTCAAAAAACTGGTGGTTCCCAGAAATGAATGCCACAATCGCAAATCTAATCGCGCCCTGCGAGGTATGTCAACAAATGAACATTAGGCCAGGTTTTAAGGTGCCCCTAGGTCGTTTCCCCCAACCAGCCCAACCGTTTGAGGAGCTAGTTATTGATTTCACCGACATGGGGAGAGACAATAGGGTGGGGACGACTGGACACAGGTATCTACTGGTAATAGTTGACAGGTTCTCCCATTGGGTAGAAGCAGTGCCCACTAAACATGAGGACTCAAAAACCGTTATTCAATGGTTAGCCATGGAACACATTCCACGATGGGGCTACCCCAAGCGCATCAGATCAGATAACGGGTCCCATTTTTGCAACCAATACCTCCAGGAGGTAGAACGATGGCTAGGGGTACGTCACTCATTCGGCTCTGTTTATCATCCGCAAAGCCAGGGACTGGTAGAGAGGGCGACCCTAACCCTCAAACAAAATGTGTCAAAAATTCTCGTCGAGAAAAATGTACCAACTGTAGCATTCGCAGCCGAACAGATCAAAAAGCACTTGCTACCGCTCAGTCTAAACAAAAAACTAACATGGGTTCAAGCGTTACCATTAGCGTTAATGATAATAAGATCCACTCCCAACAGAATGACAGGGCTTTCCCCTCATGAGTTAGTTACCGGGCGACCAATGGCAGGGCCTTATGAGCCACCCAAGGGGCCCCCAGCAGATAGGTTGCATGAAATCATGACAGACTATTGTGCTAAACTAACACGGTCGTCTCGGAGATTGTATTCCCAGATTCTTACTGCAGATCCCGAGCCAGAGACCCCTCTGGTCCAAGTAGGGGGGTGGATCTACATAAAGAAAACCAGACGCAAAACCCTCGAAGCCAGATGGGAGGGGCCCTACAAGGTATTGTTGGCCACACCATACTCCATCTCTGTTGCAGCCAAGAAGGGCGCCCAGTGGCATCATGCCAGCCACTGCCGCCGAGCAACCCCCAGAGACACAGACACCCGGGCGTCCACAACCCCTGGCCCCAGGGAAGACACCCACCGCCCCTGGACCCCCACAGCCCGGAGGACCCTGGCCACCAACCTGCCCCCAATCCAGGGGGACGGTAGAGCCTGGATCCAAGCCTTCGAGAAAGCCACCGTGGAGGACAGCCTTTGCCTGGGCACCGTCCGGGCCATCATCACCAGGGCCACCTCAGCCTCCACAACCCGTACCCTGTGCACTCGTCTCATCGAAACCACCCTCCGCAAAGAACAGTTCAGTGAGAGAGTAGCCCAGATGGCGCTGCTCCAGTATGAGGGAGGGGACAATAAGTCAGATGATGAGGACTGTGCTGTTTTCAAGGACTCTGGTCTGGTGTAATAAACGGCCACGAGATGGCGTATCTTACAGACCAGTGGTACCTGCTCTATCCCCATTGTGTAACTTTTTGCTCATGTGCTATCAACAAGACAGATAAGAAGGTTTTAAACTCTGAGTTAGGAAGGTCTTCCTAGAAAACAGCGTCGCTGTACTCACAACGTGAATGACAAGTTTGAAGGTTTTGCTAGCGTTTTACTTTTTAATACTTTTAATATTTTTAGTACTTTTAATACTTTTTGACGCTTTCAATACCTTTTAATGCTCTTAAATATAATGATAAGATGCTTGACATATGTGTTTTCTGTGTGGAAGTCATCAGAAGATGACTTGAGAGGGTTATATCGAAAACCACATATATATGTCCTTTTATGCTGTTTGATGTGTGATAACATATGTATTGTTCGTCTCCCCGAGGCCTCGATTGTACTCAGGAATCGCGGACTACCCGGATCCTGGTCGTTGGCCCGGGGAGAGTAAAAAAAAAAAGGGAACTGTATTAACATTGCTATTTTTCTTGCATTACTATTTTTATACATTGTTATGTTTTTTATATCGAAATTTTAATAATGCCTCTAAGCCTAATAGTTAACATTGCCCCTAGTTCTAACAGTTTAACCACTAGCTGCAGAGTTAGAGCAGGGACGCTTAAAAATTGTCACACCTCTGTCTGTGTTACCAAGAATCTAGACGTAGACGGATCCACAAATAGATGCATTACCAAGAACATAGACGCAGTTCGAAAGTTCATACAGGTGACAGACAGTTTGAGCAGGATGTTTGATTCGTATGTCTGAGTTGGTGCCGTTGGCCTCAGGAAGCACCTGGACGCCTAGACGGCACAAACCAATCATACACCAGTATTGTTGTCTCCAAGGCTCGCAGGCAGAAAAGACACCTTTATGTAGTATAAAGCCCTTATAACTTCCTGATATCTCCATCCTTTTTCTCACCAGACTCCTGTAGTGAACTCTCGTTCGCGAGACGCAGCTACGGAACCATCTACCGAGAAATAGGTCCAGCTGCGATATAGAGTAGGGACTTAGGCTGTATTCTCTGTTCTGTATCATTAACTGAATAAAGATAATTGCTTATATTATTAATCATCGAATCCGACAATCCTTATTCCGATTCTTAGTTTAGTGTGGAAACCTCTGAATCTATCACAAATATTCCAACAATATACAGTTTTGCGTGACTACGTGTGTATTGTGACGTCACGGGACGATTACATATGTAACCTAGGGGGGGAAAGTAGTTGTTAGCAACCGCGTATAATTCCTCAATAGTGTAGGTGTTTGTGTTTTTGTTTAAAGGAGGGCAGTATGAAAAGTGTTTATAGTATGAGCCTAAAATTGAGTGTAGCGTATAGATCGGTAGGCGCAGGTGTACATGTTTTGGTATACATCCGCACACCAGTATTTAAAGGCAGCCATTTTGACATGAACCCCCATTTGCGGGTGTACAGGTAAGTTGAGTACACCTTTCCCATTGTGAAATGTCGAGCGTGGTGAAAACGCGTAGAGATTTGTAATATTTTGAAATGCCTTTGTCAGAAATGTAAGCATAAGCTTCGGTGGGAATAATTTTTATTCGGGGTACATGTATTTATGCGACTTCGCCCTAGTGCGGGCGGCGTAATGGCGTCTGAAGGCCCACAAAGCCGTTCATTAGTGCGTGAGCATGTAGCAGTGGTGAAAAGCATATGTCGTTGACAACGGAAAGTATGAGCTGTCACGGACGTAATTGTTTTGTTTTGGGGGGGATATGTCCCCTGCACGTTTGCAAAAGGCCGTTTTGGTCCTCTGAAGTGTTTACTGTCGGGGAAAAAAAGCTACGTAATGGGGAACAAAGACCCGTCAAGCACGAGGACCACGCGGAAACGGCCGCTCAAGTGGAAACCTGCGTCCCGTCGGTTAGACACAAGCTCCTCGATTGGCTCTGGCGTTGCGTGTGTGATTGGCCGTCCCCGTTGGCACTCCAGCACCAGGACGTGCAAAGCGGTCTGCTATAGTTGCTCAGCAGTCCCTGTTAATCTGCCACTGTAAATTGGGCGTTTGTTCTGCGTGGGTCACGTGAGCTAGACGGATAGTAATATCAGAGGTTTCATTTACATTAACGTTTGAGTCGGTGTCCATGTGTGTTTAGTAATTGGCAGCACCCAGGATGTAAAAAAATAATTTAAAAAAATGGACATAAGCGACTTATTTAGAAGTCAGTGTTACAGGAGCCTGCAACACCTGCAGTGACTGCCAATAAAGCATGTACATAAAAAATTGCATATAGCCTACTTCCATATAAAAATGTTTAGAAATGACAGTGGTTCTGACAGTCATGTAAAAAACAATTGATGACTTGAGTATTTGCACTGAATTATGCACATTTAAAAAAAATCGTCTCCCCACCTGTGGTATTGCTGCCAGTTTGACCTGTCGACCACTGGGTGGTGCTATGTAAATGAATGATTGTGTGTTTGCGTTATCTCAACTGGTTGTGTGCCTAGGCTATGGGACTCGTAAACTGAACCATTTGGCTGAGTTTGTGGCTAGGTAATGTGGTGTGTGGGTGAAGGTGTCACGTGCTGTGTCTGCAGCGCCACAGATCAGAACCAGTCATTAATTATACGTGGTTAAACAGTCAGTGCGTTTACATGACACTCAAGAGAGTCGACTTATTGTCTTAGTCCAACTATGATTGGATTACTAAAATGCATGTATACACCTTAGTCGAGCTATACTTGAATCGAATTGGCTTACTCATAGTCGAGTTAAGACCCCTAGATAATGTGATTCATAGTCGAGCTAAGACCGCTAGATAATGCGATTCATAGTCGACTAAGCGTGCATGTAGCGAATCGAATTGGACTATGCGTTGAATTGCGTTCTGCGCATGCTCGAGATCTCTTCCCGGGGCCGTGAGCCGGAAGTAGAAAGAGACGATAGTCGTGTTGTTGTTGTTGTTGTTGCTGCCGTCGGATAAGGGATAACGAGAAACAGCGATTTATTTAAAAAGGTGGCGCAGAAGATGGAGGAAGCGGTGTCGTGCCAATGTACTTGCCCCCTATAAGGAGTGTATCATCATCAACATGCACTCAGTACACACTACGCTTCGATTTAACCCAAGGCTGAATTAAAAGTCCATGTTTTTCTAAATGTTGCTCATCAACGAGGTTGTAAAATAACTACGATCTTTATTCATTCATTGCGCCGCGGCCGAACTGACGGCGGTATCTCTGATATTGTGAATCTTACAGACTGCGTCAGGTTCTCCGACTCTGGTACACAACAAGTAAAGACTCCTAGTCGGCTTTATCTCGCCCATGTTAAGCTGTGCATGTAAACGTACTGAGTATGTTACAAGCTCCTGGAATAAAGGGCGGTAGTATAGTGTGTGTGCGCAATAATGTAAAGGTGCGTGAAGAAGAGTAACATTGGGAATGCTAGGCACTGGTGTGCGAGTAGTCAAATGTAAAATATATAAATTTGTACTTTTATTTTTGGCAGATGTATTGGCATTTGAAAAGTGTGCTGTGTGGGCCTTGTTTATGTTGGAGCAGCACCTTATATATGCAAGTATTCATGCTTGCATTAGTGACTGTTTGTTTAAGAATTGTTGTAGCAAAGCAATTGGGTGATAGTTTTTTTTTTGTGTGTGAATGACTGCTAGCAGAAACATCAGAATGCATGCATAATGTTTATAGATAGTTGTGGTGATCTTGTGAAGTATTTGCATGCTTTAAATCATGTAGACACGATGTAGTGGTAAATGCAATGATGTCATGCTGCTTATTGTGTCTACAATAGTTACATTTTGGTATGCGTGTTTAGTAATTATTTCCACACAATTTTGTAATTGTGTAAAAGACAGTTGTATGGTATTGTTGTAGAGAATGAGGAATATGTTAACATGTGTGATAGTAATAGTATGACTGTCTTCTGTAGGTGCATGCAGACATGCAAGAATTGTGGCGATGCATTTGAATGTGTGTTCTGTAAATTGCGTTTTATTTTGACTTTGCATAATGACATTTCTTTGTTTCTCCAGATTCTGAACAGCCGGTTTTTTGTTGGAAGGTAAGCGTGTCAATGATTCCATATGATTTGCTGTGGTGTGCGTTTTGCTTTGCCACGTGTGTAAAATAAAAGGGAAAGTTGTGACTGAAAGCTTTATTGATGTAAATATAAGCACACAAACCAGCATGTGCAGTGGCAAGCAACTGGTACTATTATGTTGAGTGTCTATATCGTATAAAGTAATTTAATGTGGACATTATTGAAAACGGCATTTCATGACAAGTGAACAAGTAATTGCTTTAGTCAAGGATGATGATAGACTTTGCAACATGACATTGGTTATGTTTGTTATTTTGCAGATTTGGAACGCTCAGTGTTTGTCGCAAAGGTAAGTATGGCACAGTGTATTGATTTGAGTCTTTGCATGTGCAAAGAAAAGAGTGAGAGTTGTGACCGCAAGCGTCAGTGCGCAAAAGCTGAAGTTACAGCATGAAACGGCATATTGTCCACACAGAAGAGCATATTTGGTAGCAAATTGCTGTCACCACCATGGTTTATGCATATTAGATATGATGAAATACTGTCAATGTAAGAATGACATAAAGCATAGTAAGTTCGAGATTATAGACAAGTAATGGTTGGTATGATGACCACCAGAAATTTGTGTTAACATTGTTTAAATGGCATATTACATGTTTGGTGGAATGTATATTTTGTGTAGCTTTGTGGGGATACAAATAGATGGAAATTTCTAGAATGGATGCGTTTCTCATTTTGTATGAGAAAATAATGGTGTATAATTATCCATTTGTATGTGAAACGCATTGAACACATTATTACATGCATGTTTGGCAATGTAATGTTGTTACTGTAACTAATGGTTACAGCGTTTAGTTACTTTAGTCTTTTTTCTGGCAATATGAGCAAAACGTTGGAATTATCCAGTTGAAAATAGGAGCGTAAAGAAAAGATTTGTCCCAGGTAATCCTACCGGTAGAATAACTTCACATCCGTTTAGTATTTGTAATGACAAGCACAGGGAATAATGAGACATCTTTCCGCCTGCCGTTGGCCATTTTTTATGCGTTAACTGTGTTACAGATGCCGCGTCCAAGCAAGCGATCTTTGGCAAACAAGAAGAAATTTGCATCTGCTGCAGCTCAGGAGTGTACTAAGGAGGTTTGAAATAGCAGTGTTCTGGTTCATAAGTATTATGATCATGTGGGTGGTTTTGTTTGGTATATACAATATGGCGAGGAATACAAATGATGTAGATTTCACACCTGCTAAGATGTTCCTTTTACACGAGACTCGTACCTCTTAACTTTGTCTCTAGTTTGACAATTGCGCATGTCTTTAGCTAACTTATAGCGTGCAGAGTAATTTTACATGCAAACACAAATATTAAATGTATGGTTAGCTTCAAGTACTTTAATGTTTTCTACTAGGTGGCATAAAATAACAGAAATGACAACGCTGTCTGAGACATTCCTTATTAACCAAACCTGTTGTCAACACATACTGTATTTTGCAAAGGCTGCACAAAACCATTCAAGGTCTTGTGCACTGAGAAACATAATGTTAAGAAAAGCTTAATTCTAAAGAGCTTTTGAGGAGGTGTTTTTTCTAGGGAACTGTTTTCTTTGCACAACATAACAATTGCAGGTATGACATATGTGCACTGCCATATCCAAAACGCACGTTAACGTGTCAGAGCATCATTGAGCCTGCTTTGTACCAGTGATATTCCTGGTACTGCGTTTGTATGGTTACAGCATAAAGACAATGTGGTGTTTATTTTGTCAATATGATACCGAAACTTAACGTGTTCACGAGAGGTGCGTATAGAGTGATATTTCCAAGTTCATTATAACTGACACTTTCACATTTGTAAAGGGTTTCTATAACAAAGACAGAAAGCTATGAGCAGCATATCGCTCACACTACTGTTCATGTTTTGTCTGTGTTGCAGATGCCAGATGGCAGCAAGGCCTCCTTGACCGGCACAGAAATCGTGGTTGCTGCTGCAGTCCAGAGTCCCTCTGAGGAGGTCACTAAAATTACTGTTTTAGTTCAGAAGTACTATGCTTGTGTGTGTGTGCTTAGCTTGAGTAATATATTGTCCGTGGAATGTTTATCATCTAAATCGCATATCTGCTAACACCTTACTGTTGTAGAACTCTCCCACTTGTACAATTTTCTCCCTTGGTGTTTAGAATTGACGCTTCCTTTTGTGATGGTAAATGGACTGTACTTGTATAGTGCCTTTCTAGTCTTATTCCACTCAAAGCGCTGTTTACACTACATATCTCATTCACACATATTCATACACTGATGGTTGCCCTCATTATCTTGTATATGTTGCATCTCTGTAATAAAAGAGCATTATGATGTGTGTTAGGGCAAGACTACTTTGCTGTTTATCATGCCCACAAAGAATAGACGTACTCACTTGTTCTGAAACATGTTTCTGATTAACATGAACCTTTTGTCAATGAAAGTCCTGAAGTACCCTTTCCAGATATCACCTTGTTGCATGTAATATTAGCAAAAGCCATGCAAAAAATGAAATGTGTGCCAGTTTCCCCATCTTCTATTTAACTGTGGTATATATAAGATTACATGGGTTATAAAATATGTTAACTCCTATACACAACATGTATGACTATTACACAATGATGACAGTGTTGCTGAATGAAGTCATAAAAGACGTGAATTAATATTTGCTTGTGTCTGCTTTGCTCTGTGTTGCAGACGCAGTGTCCTAGGAAGAGGACCCTGGATGGTGCCATTTTGGGAAGCAGTTCTGAGGTTGGGCATCCTCGGGTGAAAAAAGCCCTTACCAAGTCTCTGCCAAATATACCAAAGTCTCTACCAAAATTACCAAAGTCTTGCAAAAACTTGTCAAATACTTTGTGCCAACTATTGCCTGAGGGCAACATGAATACTTTGTGCCAACCATTGCCTGAGGGCAACATGAATGCTTTGTGCCAACCATTGCCTGACGGCAACCAAAATACAGTCTCACCAAAATTACCTGCTCACCACTCTGAACTGTCACACTGTGAAATAAAGACTGAGCTTTGTCATGAGAACCCAAGTTTGTGCAATGTAAATGAGCAAAGTGAAGATAATGATTGTTCAGTTAACTTTCCAGAGAGATCTGTGTTGATGGGATCATTTCATCAGGGCCATTCACGGTTTGGAAACGTGCGCAATAAGCAGTGTGGTGCCATCAGTCTGACAGCAGTTCTGAAAAGCAAGACAAAGAACGTGTGGACCTGGGACACTGGAGATCTGGATGATGTGTTGATTAAGGGAACTGGTCTTTACAGGTCAATGAGTGCACAGGGAAGAATACAAGACAGTGTGGCACGCCGGGGTTACATTGCTGTGTCTGAACTGCCTAAACAACAGAGAATGTGGAATTGTAATTTTGCAATACACTTTGCTGAATCTTACACTGGATTTGTCAATGTTGATGATTATGACCACGCTCTGCATGATGTGGCCATGCCTTTTGATGAAGCACTACAGCGAGCACTGTTTGGTAATGATGCATGTTTGTTGACAGTTTGTGCCAGTACATGTGCCATAGTTAATGAAGGTGGAAGATTTGCCTTTGTCGATTCACATGCAAGCACAAAGGTTAACCAGCAAGGTGAGAGAGCAAGTTGTGTTGCATACGTCAGCTCTGTACAGTATCTAGTCAGCTTTGTGTATGACTATGCACGATCGTTTCACGTGACGACACCGAGTTTTGAAGTGACGGGAGTGAAAGTGGTAAGCGACGGCAGCACTGACACGCGAGCACAGATGACCGAGCCATCGTCCAGTCATGTGACAACAAATACCACAAACAGTCGTCCGCTGTACAGCAAAGTGGTGACAGGTGAGCAGAAAGTCTGCAAGCAGCAATCTGCTGTTGGTGGAATTACTAATGTACCTACGGCTGCACGTAATGTTCGTAAGACAACAGCATCCTCTATCGAGACACGATCACAGATGACCGAGCCATCGTCCAGTCACGTGACCATAACAAATACCACGCACAGCCGCCCGCTGTACAGCCAAGTGGTAAAAGGTGAGCAAAAAGTCTGCAAGCAGCAGTCCTCTGTTGGTAAGCCGACTAAGGTCGCTTCAAATGTTGGTAATGTGAGTAACAAAACAGTACGTCCTACAGAAACGCGATCACGCAAGAACAAGCCAGCTCCCGGTGACGTAAGCACAACAAATGCTGCACACACCTGTCCACTCTCCAGCACAAAGGTGAAAGGTGAAGGAAAATTCTGCAAGCAGCAGTCCTCTGTTGGTGGGCCGACTAAGGTCGCTTCAAATGTCGGTCATGTTTGTAAGAAAACAGTACGTTCAACAAAGACGCGATCACACATAAACGAGCCAGCAACCGGCGACGTAAGCACAACAAATGCTGCACACACCTCTCCACTCTCCAGCAAAAAAACGAAAGGTGAACGAACATTCGGCAAGCAGCAATCCTCTGTTGGTGGGCCGACTAAGGTCGTTAGGAATGCCGATCCTAATGTGAACAGATGTTTGGACGCTACAGATGATGTCATCGTCAGCAATGTGACAATTGCCAAGCAGCCTTTTAAACCATTGACTCGGCAAGACCGCGACGACTTGTGCAAAAAAATAGGACTGTCTAATGAAAATGCTGACGAAGACCAAATTATAGCTGCTGTAGATGATATGGGGTGTCCTTGCAAGATTAAGAGCATAAAACCAGATGGAAACTGTTTTTATCGTAGTCTTGCCTTCAGTGTCTGTCACGATGAGGAGAAACATTTGAAAATAAGACGGGCTGTTGTACGACACCTTCAGAACAACAGTGGTAAATTTGACAAGTATTTAAGAAATGAATATACATCTGTGCAGGACTATGTAACTACATCAAGAATATACTACTGTGGTTCATGGGCAACAGAGATAGATATTTTTGCTGCTGCTGATTTACTGCAAACAACTATTTTTACTTTAAATGATGGCAAATGGAATATGCACAGGCCAACTACATTGTCACAGTCATGTTTACAGAACTGTATTTATTTGAATCACACTGGCAATCACTACGAAGTTGTAACTTGTGTCAAACCGACAGATAGGAGAAGATCATGCGCTGGAATGTGTCGGCCAATGAAGAGCGATGACAAGCTGATGTCTCTACGGAAAAGAAAGGCTGCAAAGAAAGAAAGGCTGCGATACCACAATAACATTGACTACAAAAAAAGAAAACTTCAAACTCTTAAAGATAAATATAAAGACGTGCGTATCAAACAAGCTAAACGCGAGTCTAGTCGTAAGCATTTTGAAAATCAATACAGATCAAATCCACAGTTTCAGAAATACAAGCTTGCATATTTTCTAAATAAATACCATACAAATGCGAAATATCAGAAACTGAAGCGTGACAGCTCTAAAAGAACATATGGAAATAATTTGTCTTTTCAAACACGAGTACGTGAGTATTCTAAAGTGAAATACAACACAAACAAGACTTTCCAAAGTGATCTGCGTGATTACTCAAAAGCTAAATATAAGACAAACACTAAGTTTCAGACTCTTGTCCGCTGTTACTCCAAAGACAAATATAAGACTAACATCAGTTTTCAGAACAAAATCAAAAAGGACAACAAAACAAAATACAGAATCAACAAAAATATCCGTGTCAATAAAATAAAACAAGGCCGTGAGAGTTATGCTAAGTGGCAAAAGAAACAGGAAGATGTCAATTGTGCTATTGCTCATTTTCGTGAGGAGGTCAGCCGTGGTCCTGAATATGTATGTTCAGTTTGTCACCGTTTACTTTTCAGAAAGCAGGTGGTTGAGTGTAAAACACAGTCTTATGAAAGCAAACGAGCTGAAGTTTCTGCACTGGCAAAAAGATGCATAACACTGAAATATTTGCATGTCTGTGATAATGAATGTGATCAGGGATGTTCTATGTCTGATAGTCCATCAAGCAAGTTATGGATTTGCTATACATGTCATCGTAAAATACTTGCAGGAAAACTTCCTGATCAAAGTGTCACCAACAACATGCATTTGGATGAAATTCCAGCTGAACTGAAATGTCTCAACTCTTTGGAACAACATCTTATTGCACGTCATATTCCATTTATGAAGCTGTTGTGTTTACCTCGAGGCCGCCAGAGGGCTTGTCACGGTCCATGTGTCTCTGTTCCTGTCAATACCACAGATGTAACAAATTTACTCCCGAGAAATGAATGCGATGATAAGATGATAAGAGTCAAACTCAAGCGCAAACTGACATATAAAGGTCATTATGAGTACATGTATGTACGCACTGATCAGGTCAGAAATGCATTACATTATTTAATGGCAAACAATAAGTGGTACTATGATGTGACTTGGAATGATGAATGGGTAAATACACTAAATGGCACAGATGAAAATCAAGAGCAAAACATTAACCAGGAAGAAGCTGTTAACAGCGATGATGACAATGCTGCTGAAGGACAAGCGGAGGAAGAGTTGACCTATATTAAAGACCAGAGTGGGCTTTTGTCTGACACGTCACTACAACCAGTCGATTTGGGCTCAGAGATTGTTGATCAGAATTTTCAGGATATACTGAATGTGGCACCAGGTGAAGGAAACAGTCCAGTTAGATTGCTGTCCGACAAAACTAACGAGGCAAAATGTTTTCCTGTATTGTATCCACTGGGTGGACCAACATTTCACGATGAAAGAGAGTCAAAAATCACTTTGGCCCGATACTTGAATACCCGAATCCTTAATGCAGATGGACGCTTTGCACGAAACACAGACTTCATTTTTTATGCACAATACATATCAGAGGTGTATCAAGTTGTATCTAGTGTATCAGTGGCTTTACGCAAAGGTGGCAACTCGTCTTTAAAACAAGCATCACCAGATATGTTTTTGAAGCCTGAATCATTAAGTAAAATATTTTGCAACGACGAAGGTTACAAATTCTTACGAGGAATACGTGGCACACCTCCCTACTGGATGTCAGTACAGAAAGATCTATTTGCAATGGTAAGACAACTGTCGATCCCAACTTTCTTTGCGTCGTTCAGCTCAGCAGATTTGAGATGGCCTGAAATGCTTAACTCTATTCTAAGAGTGGAGGGTAAGAAAACATGTGTTGATGATCTCGACTGGGCAGATAAATGTGGACTTCTACGTCGCAACCCTGTCACAGCAGCCAGACTGTTTGACCATAGATGGCACTGCTTCTTAAAGGATGTAATTTTGTCAAAAAGTCAGCCTATTGGAAAAGTAATAGACTACTTTTATCGTGTTGAATTCCAACAGCGTGGTTCTCCTCATGTCCACTGTTTATTTTGGGTTGAAAATGCACCTAGGCTTGACAGAGACACTGATGCTGAAGTGGCACGTTTCATAGACACGTACATCACTTGTGAGACTCCGCCAGAAGCTGATGCAGAGCTGCATGACATTGTGAACACCGTGCAGAAACACAGCACGAGACACTCCAAGACTTGCCGAAAGAAAAACACTGTCTGCAGGTTCAATTTCCCACGTCCACCATCAAGCCGTACCTTCATTACAAGGAGTATAAATTCTGAGGACAATATTGCCAATGCAAGTGAAATAATGAAAAAAGTGAAAACTGCGTTGACAAAGCCTGACATGAATTTTGATTCCACAGATGCATTTTTTAAGTCTGTTGAAATAAATCAAGCCATGTTTGAAAAAGCTTACAACATATGTTCCAAAAAGAGAAGTATTGTTTTGAAACGGAATGCTACAGACATTTGGGTGAACCAGTACAATGAAGACTTACTGCGTGCTTGGAATGGCAATATGGACATTCAGTATGTCACAGATGCTTTTTCAGTTGTGGTCTATATACTGTCATATATCACAAAAGCAGAACAAGAAATGGGATTACTCTTACAACGTGCTCAAAATGAGGCAATGAATGGGAATCTTGATGCTAAATCAGCATTTAAACAGCTTGGCAGCGTGTACCTACACAACAGAGAACTTTCGGCTCAAGAGGCAGTGTATCGACTCACACATATGCACCTGAAGGAATGCTCTCGTGATGTACAGTTTATCCCTGTTGGTGAGAATCTTGTTCGGATGAGTTTGCCTTTGCACATGCTCCAAGCTAAAGCTCAACAAGAACATTGTGATGATGAAAGCAGCATCTGGATGACTAATGTTGTTGAGAGATATAAGAACAGACCTCACACAGCATTGTGTGATGAACTATGTCTTGCCAGTTTCTGTTCTGAATACAGAATTCTTTCAAAGTCGCAAATGTCCACTGTAAAAGATGCACATGACATAATAGCGCTTAACAACAACTGTGGCTTTATGAAACGAAGGACCAGAACGCAACCTGCTGTGGTACGGTATCCCAGGTTTTCTCCCACAAAAAATCCCGAGAAATACTTTCGTTCATTGCTCCAACTGTTTTTGCCATACTACGACGACTGTCATCTCAAACCGCCTCAGTTTGACACATATGAGGATTTCTATAAGAATGGTGCAGTGAAATGCGGCAATTATGTCAGAAAAGTTTCAGTGATTGTGGATTCAAATAAAGCTTTATTTGAAAAAGAAAGTGAAGATATCGACACAGCTAAAAAGTTGCTTGAACAAAACATTGATTTAGAAGATGCCTGGGCTCAGATATGTCCTGAAACAGAAAGAGAACGTCTTCATTGTCTGGATCTGATGAAAGACAAAGCCGTAGATGATGAAGGCGATGATGGTGAACTCATTCCTGACCTGACAGCAAAACCACACACTGCATGTACTTTGGAGACAAATCATGTGACAATGCCTAGACAAGATGCGCTGCATTTACTAAGATCTCTGAACGAAGAACAAGCTGCCATATTCTATGCTGTACGTAAGTGGTGTTTGCAAAAATTATTTGGACAAAACCCTGACCCTTTGAGATTATTTATCACTGGCGGAGCAGGAACAGGTAAAAGCCATTTAATTAAAGCAATACATTATGAATCCACAAGACTGTTGTCACAGATTGCTGAAAATCCGGACGATCTCACTGTGCTTCTAACAGCACCAACAGGTGTGGCTGCTTACAATATCGGTGCTGCAACAATTCACAACACTTTCTCTATTGGTGCAAATGCCACTCTGCCATATCAACCACTAAGCGATGAGAAAGTCAATTCTTTACGAACTAAAATGAGTAATGTGCACATTCTGATAATTGATGAAATATCTATGGTTGACCACCGTCTTCTGGCTTACATTCACGGAAGACTTCGTCAAATCAAACAGACTGGTGATTATTCCTTGTTTGCGAACGTGTCATTAATCTGCGTGGGAGATTTTTATCAGTTAAAACCAGTGAAAGGCACGCCTCTTTATGCTGACAGCAAAGGAGCCAACCTGTGGGAGAACAACTTTGAAGTTGCTCAGCTAACTAAAGTTGTTAGACAAGAAAATGCAGCATTTGCAGAGATGCTCAATCGCCTGAGAATTCATAAAAAAAATGAACCACTCAACAGCCATGATCTTCTCAGTCTGAAGCAGTGTGAAACAGGTGAAGAAACTACAGACATTCACATGTATGCTACAAATGCAGAGGTTGATCGGTACAACATTAAGAGACTACATGAAACCTGCCCTGATGCAAACATCATACAAGCTCATGATTTTGTACGAAATCCCAAAACTGGAAGAATGGAACCCAAAGTAGGTTTTCATACAAAAGTTTTCAATTCATGCTTGCCACAGTGTGTGTCTTTGGGTGTTGGAGCAAGAGTGATGTTGAAAAAGAATATAGATGTGTCTGATGGCCTTGTCAATGGAGCATGCGGTACAGTTGTGGCAATCATTGAAGGTAAAGAACATGATGATCTCCCTGCTGCAATACATGTGGAGTTTGAAGATCCGAATGTTGGCAAGATGCAAAGGCTAAAAGCAAAGAGGGCTTTTGAACATTCAACAATCATTGAGGTACAAGAAGACCAAGTAACACATGCTGGCGGAATAAGAAGACAGCTGCCACTCTGTCTGTCATGGGCTGTAACAATACACAAATGTCAAGGCCTTACTGTTGAAAGAGCTGTTGTATCACTCAAGAAGATCTTTGCTTCAGGACAAGCATATGTTGCATTGAGTCGGCTGAAATCTCTTAGTGGACTGATAATTGAAGAATTTAAAGAGTCAGCCATATTTTGTGACAACAAAATAAACTTGGCTATGGAAAGCATGCCTTGCTTTAACTTTGGAAAGATTTTGCCATGTGATGTAAACCCTGTTTGCACAATAGCACTTCACAATGTGCAGAGTTTAAACGCACACATTTTGGATATTCAAGCACATAGAGCCCTCATGAAAGCTGACTGTATTTGCTTAACAGAGACATGGCTTGATGTAGGCACAAAAGAAGAACCACAACTTCCAGGACACGTTTTCCACCACAATCCAAGAGGGAACTGTTATGATGACTCTGACCCAATGTTTGCAGCACTGAAACAACAACAAAGAGGTGGAGTTGGTATGTATTTTTCAGACAACATTGATGTGCAGGTGTTACTTCCAGAAAAGTGCAATATTGAATGTCTGTATTTTGAAATACAACATGTAAATTTGTGTGCTGCTGTTTTGTACAGGCCAAACTCCTATAAGATTGACATGTTTCGACATAAGTTATTGCAGGTCATCTTTCACCTTGACAAGCATGCTGGCAGAAAACTGATCATAGGAGACTTTAATGAGGATATCTTGGTTTCATCTTCCATTCAAAAGTTACTGGAGCAGCATGGCTACACACAACATGTGCGAGTAGGTACAACTGAGAAAGGTACATTAATAGATCATGTCTACGTGAAAGACACAGAGGATGTAATTGTTGAAGTTACACAGACATACTACAGCTTTCATGAAGCTATACTTATTTCCCTGCTATAATGTTTTTCCTGCAAAAACATACTGACTACTGACTGCCTACAACTATAGAAATGTATGTGCAGCTATGTTTATCCAGCATGCAGTTAATATTTCATGTCATATGCTGTCCACCTAATGTTGTTTGAGTAGGCAAGTGGTAGCAATAACAGAGTTTAACACTAAACAGCTTCTTGCAATTGATGAGTAAGACTTGTAGGTTATTTCTCAATCAACCGAAAATAATGGGAAA